>JAJOOS010025046.1:0-11075 GCA_029582725.1 Solanum chiquidenum
TGGATAGGTAAAGGTCCACCTAATTCATTTTGAGCTAAAAGATATGACCATTTAAAGTTGACCCTTACAACTCACTAGTTCAAATGACTAGTTTCCGGACGTCACGGTCATTTCTCATCATTTCGTCAAGTTCTCAACTCCAAACATACATGTGAGGCTCTAGTTTCACTAGTTCATTTTAAGGGTCGTTACAAAAACAATGTTACAACACTAGTAAAACACTAATGCTAATGCGCTATTACTCATCGATTATTCATGTAAGCAGTACAATTCTGGTATGCTTCCGTTGTGCATACAAGTTTTCCAACCCTTTCAAATGTTGATTTCTTTAGTTTGACCAGAAGAATAAGATGGAGGCTACTGAATGGTGGTTGATTTGTGGGAATGGATACTAACAAGAACTTGGAAGATTGTGCATTTATTTCATATTTTTCTCTCTATGATATCTCTTTATTTTGTAATTTATGTAATTTTTTTCTTTTGTAATTAAGTTTATACTTTCTGTAGATTTCATGTAGTAACTTATGACTTTGTTGGACATAATTATCATTTTTCTCCCTTTTTTTGACCTTTTACTTCCTTAAAACACACTAAAATCTACACAATAATATGCTGAGTTTTTTTAACCTTTATTTATATGTTTTGGTGAAGAATTATATTTATTTATTTTTTGTATTTTGCAATTTTTCTATTTTTATTATAAAATAATAAATATGTCAATTAACTGTTCATTCATATTTCTTAATGTAAAACTTGATGATCTTTATTTTCATTACTGCCATAATTCTTAAGTATTATAATCCCTAAAATAATTAATAGTTATATTCATACATTATTTCGATATGCATATTATATTTTTATAAATAGAGACATTGTAAGACTTTATAGAAATGATTACATTAGCGTTTTCAAGCTGTTATGTTACTGGTAAGTACTTATTATATTCATGTTTTAGTTTGAATTAAATAATAAAATAAAGTCCATTGAGGTAATCGGCTTGTGGGAATGAATGTTGACAAGAGCTCGATAAATTGTACAGTGATAAAATATTTTTTTCTTCTAAATTTTAATAATGAAGATTGTAAGAGTGATTCTCTCTATTGCTTCTCTTTAGTTTATATTTTATACAAATTATTTATTGCCGTAAATTTATAATTTCTTTTGTTTCAAAATAGTAACCTATGTCTTGATTGAGAGTTATCTAACTACTAACTAAACATTTTCATTCTATGAAGTCAATTATATATCTATCTCTCTCTCTCTCTCTCTCTCTATATATATATATATACTTATTTTTTACTACCTTAAAAACATGAACTCCTAAATTGAATGTTGAATTACTATAATATCCCAATAAAAAATACTCAATTTATTTTATTTATTAATTTAATTATTTGTATTATATTAAATCTAGATACCCTTTCATATTAAAGGGTTGTAATTTTTTCAAAGAGATGTGACTTTTCCAAAGGGTTGCGACTCTTTTGACGGGTTTTGACATTTTTGATGTGTTGTGATTTTTTCAAAGAGTTGTTCCTTTGCCGATGAGTTGTGACTTTTGCAAAAGGTTGTGATTTTTCTGATGAACAGTGACTTTTTCGAAAGGTTGTAACTTTTCTGATAAGGAACAATTAGCACCTATTAATACTACTATTTGTTCGCTATAAATAGAGGGTTTCCTCTCACCTTTAAACTACAATTTTTAAACTTTTCAACTCTTCTTCTTCTTAAAAATCTTAGGGTTATTTGCAACAGTTGATTAAGTTCAAAATTCAATGAAATTTGAGGTACCACAAAAGAAAGAGTTGGTGAACAAATTGTAGCAAATCATTCATAAATTCTCATTGGTATTTTTTATTACGATTTCCATGAGTTAACAGTGACGAAAAGTTATGGGAAAGAAAATAATAATAAACAAATATGAAAAAAGTCACATGATTTGGGTAAGATAGTTCTTCTTTGGTTTTTTGGTTTTTTGGTTTTTGTTTTTTTTTTTTTTTTTTACCCTCAAATGAAGCAGCTTCTTTCTGAGTTTGCTAAAACAACGGGCATCAACGTTGTCCATTGAATCAGTAGTTTAGATGTTAAATCAACTATTTCAAATTTTCACTTTTACTTTTAATATGATAATATAGACATGATAATAATTATTTTTTAATAAATATGTAAGTAAAAATCAATGAAGAAACTGAAGTATTGGTGACAAGATATTTTAATCAATGGAACACTATAGTGAATATAGCATGAAAATATATTTTAGTCTTCCTTCTTCATTGGCTATGTATCGTTCCATATAGTTTTTGTAATTATTTTTTATTCATTTTAATTTAAGAAAATTTTATGTCACAAGATACACTTTTTGTTAGCTATATAAAAATACATAAGAAAATAATGATTGGTCATGAAATAATCTTAAATCAAATTAAAGATTCTATAAACAATACTTTAAATTTTATTCATCTATTAATTTTTATTATTGAAAAAGTTTAATATATTATATCACGATATAACTTCTATAAGATTCTAGATAGTTTCATTAGACAACAACTATATGATATGTATGCGGCAAGAAAAGGAGAAGACTACAATTCTACAAATATAAGGTAGAAACTTAAAGAAATGAAATATTTTTCACCAAAGGTGATGCTGTTCATATGTTAAACTTAAATTATGCTACTGAAATATATATAAATATATATATGTATATCTAAAATAAAGAATTGGTCAAGTCAAATATTTGACATAAACTCAAACCTCAATTTAACCATCATTTGTTATAACAATAAAGTACCTTTTTTTTGTAGAATTATGTCTCTATGATAGTCTTACTCAAATATTAATTGGTAAAAGATAGATTACGTATAAACATAAAATATTGAAATATGTATGGTAATCCTTATTAGTGTCATGCACATACTAAATTTCAAGTATGAATATTTAAGAGAAAAAATATACTTAAATGGTGTCCATCATTTATGTTCATAACCTCAAGAGGAAAGACTATTAGTGACATTTTTTGTATTGATATTTCTTTTAAATTTTGTTGGTTAGATTCGTTTACAAAATTGAGTGAAGTAAATAATACTACTACTTAAGAGATGTCACTTTCTCCCCATATTTAATGTTGAATGTATTTTGAAATGTTTCAATAATATCTGATCATTTCCATCTCAAAATACAAGTAACTCTCTGACAATCTGTATTAATCATTTAAAAGCACTTGACCTATGTTCTTTAAACTATAATTATTTACTAAAAAACTTTAATTTATTAATATTAATTCTATTTTACAATATCGTATACTATATATACGATACACATGTGCAACGCACGTGCCGTGAAACTAGTATATATATATTTGATAAAATTATTAGTATCCTATCGTCTTTTGCAACTGTGCGAAGCACGAACAAATTCACTATTCTGGTGATGTGGCACCTCTCTTTGGCCAATGATTCTATTTATCTTTTTTCTCATTTTTTTGACAATTGTTTCTATTTTTTAAAATTGTTTTAATTTTTTTAAATTTAAAACATATTGGTCTTTATTTTCATTACTCCGATAACTTTTTATTATTATAACCTCTAAAATAACTAATAGTCATATTTCCTGATATTATTTGGTATTCTATATTATAATCCTATAAATAGAGAGATTGTAAGACTTTAGTGAAATGAGCACATTAGCATTTTAAGTTGTCATGTTTTGAGTGTTTATTATGTTGATGCTTTAACTCTTGAAGAATTATATAAAGACTATTGAATGATGATTGTGGCTTGTGGAAGTGGATATCAACAAGAGATAGGAAGATTGTACATTGATTTCATAAATTTTTTAATGTTTTAATAATTAAGATTGTACCCCTCTCTTCTTAGTTGCTCCTCTTTCTAGGGATCTAATGGTCGTAGACCCTAAAGGCACAGAAAGGGAAGCAACTTGTCCACAAGCTTGATGTTCAAATAGTGGTTTTTTTTCCTAGTAGCTAGTTTTGAGTTCCCCTAGTTCAGCTACACGAGGGAAAATCAATGTTCATAAGGCACTAAGCTAGTTTTTAATGTTTTAATAGTTAAGATCGCAAGAATGATGTTGGACTATTCATTTTTATTTTTATTTATTTTAGTTCGCTCATTATTTCTCTTAATTTTGTATTTTATATAAAATTTTGATTGTTGTAAATTTATAAATTCATTTGGTTCAAAATAGTAACTTATGACTTTGTTGGACATAATTATCTCCTCTCTTCTTTTTTTTGTCCGCTTAGTTCCTCAAAAATGTCTAAATATATTTTTCCTCCCATAAATTTTCAATTGTAAATACTTCATTACAAGTTTTAAACAACACTAAAATCTACACAATAATGTTTCAATTCTCTTGAGTTTTTCATCTTTATTATAATCTTTGGCTAAGATTTCTGTTTAATTTTTTAATTATTTTTTTATTGTAGAATAATAAATATGTCAATTAACTATCATTTATATTCTTTAAATACAAAACTCAATAGTCATTTGTCACGACCTAGATGCACCCACACTAACCCTCCAGTGGGATAACCGTTACTATAACCCAACTAACCAAATTAACGAAAACTAAAGCATTTAAAGATACAAAAGCAGGTTTAAATGTCTAAAAGAAAAATAGGGAATTCTCATACACTCCGAAGTCTAACAAATCAATTGCAGAAAAAATGCCTAGAACCTGAAAGTCAACGTACCAAAACATCTACGAACGACCAGTGTAACAAAATGGGTGCAACCCATCTAACAAGAGAATAACTAAAGTACTAGTCTACGTCTGAATAAGATGGACTAAGCAAAAAGAGAAGTCATGGCAGCTTGGAAGAACTGGCTCACCCTTGAATTCGATGTCGATCACTAATCTCCTAAACGAGGTTTGTCATTAGCCGCCTGAAGATACTTTGTACTCAACAGAGAAAGAGCAAGTGCATTATCAGTACACAATCAAAGTGTACAAGTAGGATCACGCGGCTATTCCATTAAGTGAAACGTATACAAGTAACCACAACATTACAAAACAGGCATATACCAAACATACTCAATATCAGCCATCATTTTAGGATCAATGTACAATTCCACATTCTCAATAATACACATATATGCCAAATCAATAATACTCTCATGGAACCCATACCCAAACTGTTAGTGTGCCGGATCGTGAAACCCATTTCAAATTAGTTTGTCGCATCGTGACACCCATTCCAATATTTATGTCGGTACGTGTATCTGATCCCAGTTAGTATGTCGGAACGTGGCACTAGTTCCATTCAATATGCCACAATCACAATCACAAGGTACATTCTCATAATCATACAATCAAGTGTTGATTCATGGCATATAATTATTCATTCATAGTCATTTACGATTAGTGTGATCAATAGTGTAACATTCGCATACATATATGCATTATAATGAAGTAATTACTAGAATATATTACACAAACATGAAATCACAACCATCACCTACCTCGAACAAAGCTTGAATTCCCTAAGAAAGTTGATTCTTCCTTTTGCAGATTCTTTCCGCTTGTTCTTGGTCTATGATGTTTTCAATTGCGTAATCAACGACATAATTTCCAGTACGAGTGCCTACGAATCGTGCAATAGTATAGTAACCCAACCAAAAGTTGGGGCCGTGTCCCAAGGGAGCTGTTCTGAGAAATAATAGAAAAATAAAATTTGGTTCCAACTAGTCATAGCTAAAGACATTACCGAGTAAAAACATTGTAAATTAAGGGGGGGGGGGGAACACAAAAGTGTCAAATATCAATTTGGGGGTTTTGTCACAAGTATAGCAAAAACAACAAAAATAACAAGAAATCAAGTATGGGGAAAAGTTCTTGGGGTGTGACCGCAATAAAAGTTGAGATAAATAGTTGGGTACATGCTTTTGATAGGAAATTTGCAAGATAATAGTAACTAGGCTAAGCTTTAGACGGAAATAAGTTCCCTCTCGGGCAACTTACCCCGTTTCAAATGTGTTCCTCTCGGACACCCATTTGCTGCATGAAGACTAGCCTACGCCTTACCCCACTCACTCTCTCGAGCTGAGTATTAGGATTTGGGACTAGGGCTCACCCTCTCGGGTTGAACCTCATGTCGTCCCATTCCTTAGGCCATCAGTCTAGTGGTCTTGGTTTCGTGACCTCCCTCTTGGGCAAGCCGAAAATACATGGGTGGCTTTGTATTTGCAACTACAAACCCATTAAATTAAACCACAACCACTAGGTGAAATCACTATAAAAATATATCTAACCTATCAGCAAGCAAGACCCAACAATAATATCAACACATATTTGCGAAGTAACACACCAAGAATGGGGGTTTTTAGCCACACATCAAGAGATATAAATTTATACCTTCAATGATGTTGAAATCAAATGGGTATAGAGAAATAAGTATTGAATTAAGAAAAGAAAAAATAATCCAAGAGACAAACTTCCAAATTGGAAGAGATAAAACCCTTTTCTTCTTCAAGTCTTCAAACCCTTACAAACGTAAGGGTAAAATAAAAGTACTCAATAAAAATATGATACTAAAACCTGATTCTAAATATCTTTTTTTTCTATAACTCTCAACTAGTATTTATAGTTTCCAAAAATCTGTGCTGCGACGGATCACTCGGCAACATTAGTCAGAATCACCGATCACCTCGGCGATTCACCCTTTGGTGTATTCATCACCGTCTTGCACCATCCATCGGCATCATCGTGCTCTGGGTGATTGGGTGACATAGTACTACTTCGCGGAACTTCTCAGTGATGTGCCAACTGTTCTCTTTTTCCGCCGACTTGATCCTTTCCTTCAGGACTCAGTACACTGGAAGAAAAGGCGAAGTGAGACCCTTCGTCTATTCACCAAGTGAACTTGGAGATCCTCAGGCCTTCATTTTCTTGTTCTTTTCAGCCTTTTCATTCCTTTTTGCGAAGTAGTGTCCATGCTTTCCTTCAAACTTCAAATACCTGAAACTTAAAGGTTTTCATCAGATATTGAGATAAAATAAGCATTTGAGGACACAATTTCTATTAAGATGTAGCCCTAAATGAGTCCAATTTGTGGACTCATCAACACGCCCAACTTAAACTTTTGATTGTACTCAAGCAAACTCAAGTTCAGTTGTTCAAAAACTATGCCCCAAACAGTGCTACACAATACTCAATCATGAATGTACACAACCAGACTTCAAACTACTTATGCGAAGATACAATTGTGTACTCAAAGATTCAAGTTGTAACACACCATTACCAAAGATTCTCATGCCCACAATACTTTCTACTAATGTAAGTTCAATCTCAACGAAAGTATCTAAATGACCTCACACAAAGAATGATTCCATATTCACAAACAAAGGCTAATCAATTTAAGATCAGGAATCATATGCAACACTCACACTTAAAAAGAGGAACACAATGCATGATTTCACCTATAGGTTTGCCCTTATTTTTCAATCGACTTTCGGTTCGACTTACTCAAGATCAAAAAGGTCTATTCAAGGTTTGTAATGGGGCTGAGTGCATAGGTATGGTCATTTAGGCTCAGTGACTTCTTCATCCTCATGAGATGTGGTGTTCTGAAAACGTCCTTTTCTTCCAGTGCTTCTAACTCATCCTTTCATTCACTCTCCATGTATTTCTTGGAAACCCAATTCCTTTTGCACCTTTATTCAAAAATTATATATATACATATTTTTTAGAAGGGTTTTTATTTTGTTTTGCAATACCATGGGTTAGAGAGACTTTTTCTTGCACTTCTTGACTTCTCCTTTTCCTTTTCACCACACCCCTAACTTAGGCTTTTGGCCTAAGTTGGCTATTCACTAAACCACAAATCAAGAGGATTATAGGTAGTGGATCAAGTAAGGTCTAAGGTTCATCAAGTTTCTTCCAAAGAAAGGTAAGACTCAAGGGGTGTTCAAAAGAGTTTCACACGCTCATGGGGTGGCCACAAAAGAGGTATATGTCAAATTTGGCTCACAGTCTTTAAGGTTGCCTCAGATCATCTCAAGAGTACACCTTTCTAAATCAATTAGACTACCGGGGAAAATTCTAGGTTTATTCATTCATGGTTCAAAGTAAGATAATCACACAAGGCATCAACACTTAAGTCAAACAAGACCACACATTTTCGCTAGTGTGCAATGGTCATTACAAGAGAATCAATTCGATAAATGGCTAATCACAACAAGATGCAAAGAGTTCACATATTGTCCATGCAACTTCATTTGGTCTCTTCATAGCCGCACATTCATGTTCATTCGATTGAGAGGACCATTCAAGTCATCAATATTGATCAGAACTGAGACTTAAATTTTGCAAAAGAACAGCCACTGCCAACACAAGCGGTGGTGAAATTTTTTGAAAAAATAAAATAAAATTCAGAAGGGTCAAAATTTGCATCAATTAAAATAAAAAAGAGGAGTCAGGAGCTCAAACAACCACAAAAATAGTGTAAACATAATTTTAAACAGAAAGCCCAAATATACTCAATAACACAAATATCAATAGCACACAAAGTTGTGGGCCTCACCCCACCACAAATTAAAAGTATTTGTCCTCAAATGCAAGTAAGAGTGTTCAAAAGTTAAAGTATAATAAGATAGAGAGGGAAGTAAAGAAAAGTCATGTCTATGCAGTCTCTCTCCCTGTCGGAGTCTCAGTGGCTGGTGTAGCAGTCTGTGCATGGGCATCAGTGCCCGAAGTAGCCTCAGACGAAATAGCAATGCCAAATCCACTGGGAGCTTCTGTGGATGTCTCAGTCGATAATGTCTGGATCATCGACTGCACAACCGCTCCTGTAAAATATGGCAAGTCTCTTAATATGCCCTCCTCTCTGCTCTCCTGTGTCTCCTCAGCATTCACATATATCAACTCCTCATCAGTCTCTGCATCCAACTCTGCATGCCCTGCATCATCCCTCTGTATATCTCCTGTAGTAGCTGGAGGAATCCCTGAGGTCTCAGGAGCATCCTCATCATCTGCTCTGTACATCAGTATAGTGAAGTTGGTAGCCTTCAAATATGCTACATCCTTCTTCAACTCTTCTATTTCAGCTTTTAATGCTAAAACCTCGGGTGTCTTCCCCTGTCTATTCTCGCAAGCAGTGATTCTGGCAGTTAGATCATCAATGTTGGTCCTAAGAGGGGTCAATACAGTCAAGATGGCACTATCAATCATCCCTGGGATGGATCTCTCCAATCGTGTCGCCCTCACATCCGCTGAATAGGCTAGCCGCCCCATCTTCAGGATCATGGCATGAGTGACCCTGGTAGACTGACAGGAAGAGGGGCCACCTAGGGTCTAAGAAGAAGGGACGGGTATACCTGAAGGCTCCGAGGCCGGAGTAGTCGAAGGTTCTTCTGCTGGTAATGAGTCAACATCGACCTCTGGGGAATTATATGATGGGGCTTCTCTTCTCCCCTCAACCTCCTGTCATGTACTCGGCCTCTATACGCCGGATATCGGTGGACGAATATGGGATGACCTCTATATCGCTGACAGGATCCCGGGGTACTCCGGCATAAGTCCATGATCAAAATACGAAAAAGTAGAGACGGATGTGTCTGTTTGACTCTCATAGCCATCTCCTGTGAAACTAGCAGTACCAAGTTGATCCGCCTCCTAGCCATGATAGAACCAAGGCAAGACGCCTTAGGATGATGCAAAATGGACTTGTTTTAGGATGCCATAATAGTGTTGTTGATGAACCCAAACCAGTACCGGGAGGCAATGTTCATATCTCTCTTCTCAATCAGAACTCCTGCTCCCATCCACCTCGGGGTGGTGTTGGAGATCAATGGAGCTAACCAACCCTTTAAGTCATCCAGGGATTGAACAATAGGCAAACCTTTGTACGGTAGTACCGAGTGCAGCAGTCGCCCCAATACAGTATTTTTCATACCCCGAGCTACCCCCGAGATGCGGACACGGGACCTAGGACCACAAGTGATCCCAAGCTAACCCTGCTGGAATGATCATGAGCATACTAAAGATAATAAACTGATGCAGAAGTTAAATCATAATTAAAATGAAAAGATGGGGAATACCTATATACTATACTGAGATAAATGATAACTGATGAGTTTAATACAAAGAAGTTATTAACCCAATACTAAGCTAAATCTAACTATATCTGAAATAAGCCTCTAAACTGACTATAAATGTTGGGACATGCCCCAACTAGGTCTAGCAAAACTGAAACTAAAGACTAAAAGCGATAAGGATAAACATGTCACTAGTCCTCGAAGAATGAGGACTCACCACTGATACTGCTAAACTGAAGATCGATAATCGATCTAAACGTGATCTGGATGTTGAGAACCTGAACCTACAAAAATGAGAAGATGTAGCGCACATATGCGTCAATACTTGAAAGGTACTGAGCATGCATGATATAAGAAAGCTGAAATAAGATCATAACTGAACAAAACAAATAATCAATGACATAATCTGAACGTGATATAAATACTGAATGCTGAGATAACTGAATGCAATGACCAATTTATAACATGTTAATTGAATACTGAATTAACCGTAAATGTGGTCAATGCAATAGAGTCTGACTGAACTGTGGGAGCTACTAATAACCGATAATAAAACCACATGAGCTAAATGTGGAGTTTGATGTATACGCCCCATCGAGAGGACCCAATATACCCGACCAAAAGTATAGAGGCATGACTGGCATAATTACTAACTGATATTGCCCACATAGGGGACTTACACCTACGTGGCTCGTAGTTCAGGGAATATATGGGTACGCTGAACCCTAGTCCAACTCAGTATTATGCTACTTCCATGGATTAAGTAATGAACACATTATGACTGAATTTTTGTAAGTTACTGGATAGCTCAAACTGAACATGCAAACTGAGTATGCAACAATTAAACTGATATTGATGCATTAATATTTGAGGCATGTATAACTGAATAACTGAAATATCTGACCTAGCATGTGTAATTCAAGAACTAAAGAAATACATAGCTAGGGTTCTGAAATTCATGCAATAAACTGAGCATTAACATGATAATCTGATTTGGAACATTTAAATAACTAATTCATGATG
>JAJOOS010025050.1:0-10276 GCA_029582725.1 Solanum chiquidenum
CCCCCCCCCCCCCCCCCCCCCCCCCCCCCCCCCCCCCCGGCCGCCCCCCAATTCGACTAGCGACTTATATCCACACCCGTCTCGGATTCACGCACATGAGTCCAAGCAACATCGGGGGGTAGGTACTACAAGGCTTTTTCTGGATGAAGATTGAAATATTGAGTTGGAATGTGCAGGGGGCTCAATGAAGCATATAAGAGGTGTACAATCAAATCAATGATTCACAAATGGAGGGCAGATATTGTGTGTTTACAATAAACCAAAATTGAAGAATGATCACCTCAGAAGATTAGGCAAATGTGGGGAAATAGATGGGTTAGATGGGCAGCTCAGAACTCAATTGGGAGGAGTGGGGGTATCATTGTGTTGCGGGACAAAAGGCAATGGCCAAACAGGGGAATCAACAAGGCTCTTACACCATTTCATGCGTGTTGAAAAGTACACAAGGGGATTTTACGAGGTGCTTCACAAGGGTTTATAAACCTCTCACAAATCCAGAACGGGAGGATTTCTGGCATGAGTTTGCAGCAATTAGAGGCTTATGGAATGAACAATGGTTGATAGGTGGAGACTTCATCTTTCTCAAAAAAAATAAATAGGAGGAGACTTCAATGTCAGTAGATATGAAAGTGAGGTTACAGTGCATCAGAAGATCCAATACAATGAAATATTCTCATATATCATCTAGGATTTGGAGCTCATTACACCTAATTAAGGAGGGGTGGGGGTGGGGTTAGACTCCATGCCAGCATCAAGAATAGACAGATTCTTGATTTCCTCTGAATGGAATGAAAATTTCAATGTTATAAAACAAGTAGCTCTCCCAAGGGTTATATTAGATCACAGGCCTCTACTACTTGAATGTGGAGACAAGGAAGCCAAACCTCCTATTTTAAATTCAAGACAGTTACAAATTATAATATCAAGGAAAGTCCAAATTTTATTCTAATTCAAAAGCCGAAGAAACTGAAGAAAGACATCATTGATTGGAATAAGACTACATTTGGGAAGTTGAAAGCACAAAAGTCAAAAAATTTAAGAGGACCTCAGAGAAAATGAGAACGGGAGACCCAAAGTATCCTTTGATGCTTAGCTAGCATATCTCTGACAGAGAAAGCATGGTTAGAAAGGTCATTTGAAGAGGATGAGGTACTAGATGCTTTGAACTCTTGTGCTCCCGACAAAAGCCCTGGCCTGATGGATTCACAATGGCATTTTACCAAAGAGCATGGGAGATGATCAACCGCAAAAAAAATAGGGGCTATATCTCACTTTCATCAGCAATGTCACACGGTAAAGTCTTGTAATGCCTCTTTATTGCACTTATTCCCGAAAAGGAAGGGGTGCAATAGAACTCAAAGACTTCAGACCCATCAGCAACATTGGTAGTGTTTACAAGATTATTGCTTAAGTCCTAGCAGAGAGGCTGAAGGAAGTTAGTATTAGGAGAGCAGAGTGCTTTTTTAAAAGGCAGACAGATTACTGATGCAGCTTTGGTTGCAAATGAACTTCTAGATGGAAGATTAAAAACTAGGGTTTTGGTATCCTATGCAAACTGCATGTAGAGAAAGTTTTTGACAAGCTTAATTGGTCTTATATTTTCACAAAGCTGAGTAGTATGGGGTGAATTAAATCAGCATCACTACTGTGAAATATTCAGTTTTAGTGAATAGATACCCAGTTGGTTTCTTCTCCCCTAAAAAAGGGATTAGACCGGGGGACTATCTCTCTCCTCATTTATTTTAATCCTTGCCAGGTAGGGTCTTAGCAAGACACTAGACAAGTCAAGGCAGATGCAGTAGATTGAAGGGTTCAGGGTGGGCAACAATGTTCACAACTATACCTCTGTGTCTCATCTGCTCTATGTAGATGATACTCTAATCTTTTGCACGACAGAGAAGTCTTAGGTGCAGTATCTCAACCTGACATTGCTACTTTTTGAAGCAATTTGTGCGTTATTTATTAAAATGGTGAAGAGTACAATCTACCCAGTAAATGAGGTCCCTGAAGTGGGAAAATTGGCTACCATTATGGGCGGTGACATTGGTTCTTTACCAACAAAATATCTAGGTCTCCCTCTAGGTGCAAAGTTCAAAGAAGTACGAATCTGGAACGAAGTTATTGAAAGAATGGAGAAAGGCTGGCAACTTGGAAAATGCAGTATCTATCTATGGGTGGCAGATTGACTCTTATCAAGAGTATGCTTGATAGCATCCCCCCACACACAATGTCCCTGTTCCAAATGCCTTCCAAGATACAAAATCAAATTGAAAAATTAGAAGATCCTTTTTTTTGACAAAGGTAACACGAAAATTAGAAGATCCTTTTTGTGGAAGAGGAACTATGAATGACCATAAGTTCCATCTTGTGAATTGGGAAAATGTAATTATGCTAAAGCAACAGGCGGACAAGGAATCAAAGATTCAAGGAAGCAAAACAAGAGTCTGCTAATGAAATATTATTGGAGGTATGCTCAAGAACCAACAAGTATTTGGAAGGTAGCGTATGCCAAGTATGGGAGGCAAGAAAAAATGGAGTACAAACTAGAACAATGTCCCTTATAGAGTTAGACTTGAAAATATATCAACTTGAAAGATGAATTCTTCCAAGAGGTGTCCTTTAGAATTGGAAATGGCAACTCAGTTAAATTAAGGAAAGATAGGTGGCTTAACAAACAACCTCTCAGCATCTCCCATCCTATCATCTTCAGGGTAGCCTCTGATCCAAACTCTTTAGTGGCCCAAAACAGAGAAGATGGAATAAGGGCACCCCACTTCAGGAGGAACATGCAGGACTGGGAGCTTGATAAGCTCATTGACTTACTCAAAGTTCTAGAAAGAGCTTCAATATCCCCTCATCTGCCAGATAACATAAATGGGAGAATGAGGCAGCTCTAAAAAGGAATATATACAGTGATGGACGGATACAGTAAATTGTGCTTATCAAATGATATGATAGACCTCTGGCCTTGGAAACTGAGTTGGAAGACTAAGCTACCACTAAAGTGTTTCATCTGGACATCCCTCAGAAATGCTATCCGTACCTTCGACAACCTATATAGGAGGAAGTTTCAGCAAGTGATCAGATGCTTCATGTGCCACAAAGCTTGGAGTCAATGAATTATTTGTTTCGCTTTGTCCAGCGGCAAAAGATCTTTGGAATATGTTCATCTCACTAATAGGTATATAAACTGGACTCTTCTCCAGGATGTCCAAGAAGCAGTGGAAAGCTGGAGACTAAAAGAGTTTGACAATTTCATCAAGAAGACCTGGCAGATGATTCCCCCATGTATTTGTTGGTGTATTTGGAAGGAAAGGAATGTCAGATGTTTTGATGGCATCTCAACTCCTAGCAGTAGTTTGAAATCTTTGTCTTTTTAACCTATTTAGTTGGAGCAATCTATCCCACGTAAATGATATAATTCCCCTTTTAGATTTCATCAGCTCCCTCACTATGGTTTAGAGACCATTTTTTTGCTTTCTGGTTAACTCTTGACTTAGAAAAGAAGTTTTTGTTCTCAAGAGTTAATCATGACTCTCTTATGTAACTACTCTGCATCCACTTGATTCCCTGCTAATATAACATCTTACTTAATCAAAAAAATAATTGTTCTATTAATGACAAATCAAATTGTCAATGTATTATTTTTTTGAAATGGAAAAAAAGTAACACATTGGTAACTGCTTTGTCATTAATAGAACAATGATGAGGAATTATCAATGCATTACCATTCATTCCTTTATTTTTCTGTCAAGAGATTAACTATCACTCTTTTGCCTTTCCTTAACAGATATGGACCTTCCATAAATACTTCCGAGCTCAAAGTCCTCTGCATTAGGATGTAAGATATCTACATGGTAAAAGCAAAGTAACTAGTCAAGATTTTCTCTCCAGCTACCACTATATTTGCAATTAGCTGAAATTCTCTTATTTAATATCATCACACATGTCCCACATGCATGAAAATAAATCATTTCCCTTAGATTTACTGTTCTTGATCATCACATAAATAAGTGAATCTACAGAGTTAAAAGATTTATTTTTGTAAGCTTCTTCCCACGCCCACAGTTTCCTCCACAATCATTTTAAGTTGTGAGATCCGGTAGAAACACTATTAGGAGTTAGGACCTCCAGGTTTAATGGTATTGCCCTAATACATCTGTTAGTAGTAAAATTAATTGAGGAAGATAGAGCTTCTGCAAGATGAAGTGCTAGTGAGGAATGGGTAGCGAGAAGGAAACATGAAAAATTGCGGCAGCTATAACATTTCAAAAAGCATCACATCATGGTGGCAAGAAGCAGGAAAAAGGAGAAGCAAACTAGAGAAACTCGGGTGAGAATATAAGCAAGCAAGGAGGGAAAAAAGAACAAAAGAAGAATATTTTATCATTTGATAGAAAAACAACAAAAGAATATTCTATCAATAGATGAAAACCAAATGGATGGGGGGCTTGGAGGAGTAAAAACCTCAGGAAGTAGTTTGATCAACAGATTAAGGGCGAATAGTGCACTTTATCCCAAATAAAGTTTGATAACAGAGAGAGTGCATTAGAGCAAAACAACAAGCTGGGGAACAAATACAGATATTATTAACAGAAACAGGACAAAAGTCAATGGGATTAACCAACACCAACTTATAAGTATCATTTTACTTAATATTTTGGTGTTTTAATATAAGAATTTAGAGCAATAATTAACGATTTTGTCTGCATTTTCAGGTTTTACATAATTTGGGGAATGCTTGGAGAACAATAAGAGAAAAATAATGAAAATTAAGCCAAAAGAAGAAACTGGAAGAATCTGACATGTGTCAGACACAGCATAGAGGGAATGGTCAAATTGGACAATGCAGCATTGCGGATCACATGCCTCTAACTACAATCAAAGCACAAGAGACCTGACCTAAATCAGGAATACGCTATTGTTGCTAACTTGCTATCACAGCCTATGGCCCGACATCTTAGCACTAAAGGATATCAGGATTGGAGGGGTATTTTTGGTAGAATTTTGTAGGTCATTCCCAATCATATAAATATTCATCTTGGATGTTCGGGAAGCTATCTATGGTTGGAAATCAGAGCTTGGGAGTAAGATTTAAGTTACCCGCACATTGGATTGAAGAAGACACAATGCTCAAGAGTTTTTCAAAAAAAAAATCTCTATCATTAATCCCATCCTAGTTATTATCATATTTGGATTTGGATGATTAGTATGGATTGGAAGATGGTTGTCTTATAAGCTCAACAACTAGGGTTGTGAACAAACTCTTCTTTGTTTATTAAAAATTTTGATTTATTTCTTGTGGGATAGGCTTGGTGGTAATTTTATTTTTTTTATGACCGTGGTGTCCGGGGCTCCAGGCCAACATTCGCGCACCTCAACTAATTCCACGAGATACCTGCCACCTCCTCAACAACACGTACCAGATAACTATCCACCAAGCCAAGGCTAGGACAGATAGGAAAAATCACCTACTGTTTTTTGTTTCATACCAGTCGTAATAGCACTGTTCTCGTAGTTTCTTGTCCTTTGATTTTTGTTACAACCTGTTGTTCCTTTTTTTGAACATCGCATCATTATATTGTTGTTACTATTCCATTTTTTTAATGTTATGTAATGCTTTCCCTACTATTTGCTATGTCTTCTTTGTTTTCTATTTTCCTTTTCAAAATACCTTAGTATGCGTTACTTGGGTCGAGAGTCTTCCGAAAAAACCGCTCTACCTCCACGAGATAGGGGTAAGGTTTACCTACACTCTACCCTCTCCTATACTGGGATGTTTTTGCAATTTATTTCGTATCAATTATGTTTGCTTTTATTGTTATTTGATTAATTATGTATCGTATTGATTCTTTGATTCCTATCAACTCTTGAAAAAACTCATTTACTTTGGTTTGAACTCGGAAGAAGAAATTTAATATTGGGTCAAGATTAATCAACAAGACAACAAGGAATTGGATTATTTAAATTAATATAGCCTAAATTACCATGATTAAGACTACGTATAAGGCCTTCACTTAATTAGATAAAATTCATGCATTTTGGTTGAACTAGAGGGAGTTAACAAGGATAGCATCCCGTTTTATCGGGATATTAAGGGTAATTAAGATCTAGTTAATTAGTAAAACTAAAGGGGAAATTAAGAATCCATAAGTAATGCCATTGTCTTAAACACAATAGGTGAGAGATTAGGCAATGCATTGAATTAGACTTAAAGTAAGGTTGCAATCCTATATATCCATAACTTTCTCAAATCATGACCTTCATTGATATTTTAGTTTGGCTTTCCTAGATAGTTTATGCTTTCCTTCGGTAACAATAGCAATATCATTTTACAAGTGTCTTGGCTTTACACAAAGATAAAGCTACTAACGACATCGTCTCCATAATATTGCTCCACGTAAGCTTCACCTCCAACTCACGCTTGGTAAGGGGTGACAATTGGGCGGGTTGGGTCAAATTTGGATGGGTTATAATGGGTCAAGACCAAACCCGATCCAAATTTGCTTGGGTGAAAGCGGGTTGGGTAATGAGTCATAGAACAGGTCAAGACCCCAATTGTTTTGTTTGTTTTTTAAAAATATTTTAGTACCTAACAAAAAAAAAAATTCTTTATTATGGCTATATATAACATATCAGATGATTTAAAAAGTTAGTAAAAACATTTTGACGAGATTTCTCATTATTCAATTTGGGTCCATATCAACCCAATTTTTAATGGGTTGAAACGGGTTCAACTAATAAATGGGTGGGTTACTTAAACGAGGTGGGTTTGATTTTGCCACCCCTACGTTTGGTATTACACTTATGATGACTGCTTATTCTATATCGAGCTGGATAATGTCAACAAAACTAGGGTTCTGGAATGGTTGGAAAGAGCATAAGGCTAAGTATGTGTCTTAATGCTCAACGGCGATAAAGACCTGACCAAATCAATGTCAATAATCATATTAGAAGCTCAAGAACAAAATATTTGTACTCTTAAGTTCATTTCTATCCTGCCAAAACAATGTACATTACATGCCACAAAAATAGGTTACAAGCCACTAGAGGACTGAGAGCTTTCTCAGTTCTTTTCATTTTTTTGGAGTGTTTGGCAAAATTCAGAGTAGCTTTTAAGTTAAGGGCTCTTAAACCAAAAGCAATAACTTGGGATTGTCCAACTTATTGTTTTTTACTTATTTTAGCTTAACAATTCTTTTACTTTGATTAATTTGTTAACTTTTCATCATGAATAAAACAATTATTTTTAAACACCAATATAATTAAGCTCCAACACTTAAAAAGTGTTTTCAGTAGTTGAAGCTTAAAAGCTAATTAAATTCAGCCAATCCAAATGGGCTCTAATTGTATTCGCAATGGCATCAAAGGAACTTTGATGAGACAACCCAAGTAAAATTATTCTTTTGGTCTTCTTTCTTTTCTTTTCTTTTCTTTTTGGTGTAACCATCTCATCCTTGGCTCGACCAATCTAGATTCGCCGAATAAAATTATTGAACAACCCTAGTTATATATGAATATTTCTTATTGGCTTTCATATTCTAACCCAAGGATGTTAAGGAGTCGTTTGATTGAAGGTTAGGATAATAATGCAGGGATGAAAAGTGAGATTATTTTATCGCATGTTTGGTTGAACTTTTTGATCCTGACATATGTAATCTCGATTAGTTATACCATAGTAGTCGTATTTTTTTTATACTGCATTCGGTGTGGGATAACAATTGTCAAATTAGCAAATCCCGCAGTAATATAACCAAATGACAAAAATGCCCTTCTTGAAAGTTCTTCTCCTAATGTCATTTTTTTTATGATTGTGGTTTCCACGCCAACTTTCATGCACCTTGACTAATTCCTATCACCTTCCACCAGCAACACGTACCAGGTAACTCTGTCCACCAAGGCTAGGACAGAGGAGAAGAATCACCTAGTGTTTTTGTCTCCGTTGGAATTTAAACCCAAGACCTCATGGCTCTCAACTACTTCATTGACCACTAGGCCACACCCTTGGGTGCTCTCCTAATGTCATTTTTAAGAAGGTTATACCAAAGTCATTTAAGAACGCCAAGATTAAAATTGAACATAAAATTTATCCAAATTTATCTAATGTAAAAAAAAAAAACAAATTGTTTTATATGGCTGCGGATTTCCCTTGTCATAAAAAAGAAAAAAAAAAAAAAATTGTTTTGTATTATATCTCATATATCCCATTTCTAATTTAATGAACCAAACATCTACATGAAAAAGTATAGCCATTAAATAATCTCTTTATTACATAATCCCGGTACTATAACCTTCACATTATAATCTCAGTATAACTTTTTCACTAACCAAATGACTGCTTAGGGTTTTTAAACCATTAAAAGAAGACTCAATGCCTGCATGTATATGCTAGAATATATGGAAGGAAAGAAACGTGAGATGCTTTAAAGGGAAGAAAGTTAGTGCACAACAACTTAAATACAAATGCTTATGGCTTTTGGATTTTTGGTGTAATCTATAGGATGTAAAGGATGAAGATAGTATGTTAGATTTCATACAATCTTAACAAGAATAGGACCTTTATTGCAAAAATCCTTTTTCTTTGTTTTTTGGTACAGAAAGATGATTGACTCTTGTACTGCCTTAACACCAACTTAGTGCTAAGTTGCTACATTTTTAATACATAGTCTACTTTCTAAAAAGGAAAGATCAAATCCTCGAGACTTCCCTTTGGTTTAACCCCATTAACAGACACTTCATTGATAAGAACCCCATGAAAAGACACTACAAGGTGGATTAGAGCACATTTTCTCCCTCTCACATTCATCCTGCTATTAGCAGCCTTCCCAAAAAAGCACTCACTTATTTGGGATCAAAGCTAATTGGATCATGGAAACATGTGGATTATTATTTGGGCGAGCTTCTCAAGTAGTTTTGAGTTCTGGATGAATTCATGAAACCTTTGTGCAGAACCAAAAGTGCATCAGTTTTACATACTTGGAGGACTACTAGACTGCCACATAAGACAATAGGGACAATTGAGTAAAGACCCAAACTTAAGAGATGGGTTCTCCAAATGACACAACTGAATTGGAAGATTTAATAATTGTAGCAAACTACATGTTAACATGCCACAGACAAATCTTTCTACTTCCTGAATTAACAAAGGTAGACAAACAATGCACTTAACATAAAAGAAGATACTAGCTTTTGCAGATCAATGAGAATAGTACCAATAAGACAAAGCATTATTACAGTCATGTTTTATATATTGCTATGAACTGCAATCCGCAGAAAATAGATTTATTAACTATCGCAACATATTGAAGAGAACTAAATGTGAAAATGATGACGTCCCTTGAGATCAGAAACAGATAGTAGTTTTAGTTAGAGAAAAAAAAAATATACTACCAGTGACAATTACATCTTAAAGGGCAGAATGAAGAAATCCATGCTCAAATGACAACAACTATAACTAGTCTACAATTAAAGCTGTTTGAGAGCAGTCCTCTGTCCTACAACTAACTCTGTTGCAACCCGCACTTGTCGGTCCTTCAACTCATTTCCAAAGTTACCACCACCATATCACGAATCAGAACGATTAGTATTTAAACTCACTATCCTGTAACATGCCACAGACAAGTTTTCTACTTCCTGAACTATATAAGGTAAAATAGAAAATGCACGTAACATAACGGCTTATCATCTGTAGATTTTTGAGAAAGGTCTCAAAGCATTAGTAGGAGCATAGATATATTACTATCAACTGATACCAACATAACATAGTTGCGACCCGCACTTGTCGGTCCTTCAACACATTTCCAAAGTTACCACCACCATATCACGAATCAGAAAGATTAGTATTTAAACTCACTATCATGTAACATGCCACAGACAAGTTTTCTACTTCCTGAACTATATAAGGTAAAATAGAAAATGCACGTAACATAACGGCTTATCATCTGTAGATTTTTGAGAAAGGTCTCAAAGCATTAGTAGGAGCATAGATATATTACTATCAACTGATACCAACATAACATAGTTGCGACCCGCACTTGTCGGTCCTTCAACACATTTCCAAAGTTACCACCACCATATCACGAATCAGAAAGATTAGTATTTAAACTCACTATCATGTAACATGCCACAGACAAGTTTTCTACTTCCTGAACTATATAAGGTAAAATAGAAAATGCACGTAACATAACGGCTTATCATCTGTAGATTTTTGAGAAAGGTCTCAAAGCATTAGTAGGAGCATAGATATATTACTATCAACTGATACCAACATAACATA
>JAJOOS010025051.1:0-12001 GCA_029582725.1 Solanum chiquidenum
CCCCCCATCCACCACCTACCAGCCCCCCACGCCCCAAAAAAAAACTTAAGTTTGTTTTTTAAAAATATTTTCAACTTCAAATTTTTATTTTTTCACCCTTACCCTCGATCCCCCCACCCCCGCCCCCCCTCAAAAAAAAAATTAAGTTTGATTTTAAAAATATTTTCAATTTCAAAAATTATTTTTACTCTAGTAAAAATGAAAGATATTTCTCAAAAATATTTTTCATTCAAAAATCAAACACTAAAAAAAATTTTCGAAAAATATTTTCTCCTCACCAATCAAACATGAGAAAATAAGTCAAAAATTTACTTGTTTTTCAGGAAAATATTTTTCATGAAAAACATTTTCCTTCATACCAAACACACCCAAGGTCTCGGTACACAGTACACTCCATCCTCCCTGAAATCGATACTTGTTATTGTTGTTGTATACAAGGAAAAAGTCTACCTCCCCGACCCCCAACAAGTGAAAAAAGAGTTAAAGAATTAAAGGTAAAAAACATCATTCAAACAGTTCTTTGAAACGGCCTTAAGTTTTGACTAGTTTTGTGGAGGATTTTTTGTTCTTCTGGGAATTCAAGCTGGCCTTTTTGTGGGCCTTTTACAAAACTTTGATCAAGTCTTCCAAGCAAATCTCAGGCTTTCCTGAAGCATTTTTTGGCATCAAGTTCTTAGCCACATCACAAGGACTCACGTCTACTTCCTAATAATAAACGTTGAATCTCTTGAAACAAAGGATGTGTAATTCTTAGCCAACACTTTGAGTTAATATCTCATATGGTCACTCAGCTATACACTCTTTTCTTAGAAAGTCACTCAACTTTGATTTTTAACTTCAAAGTCACTTAACTATGAGTTCTTTTCTCATAAAGTCACTCAACTATGAGTTCTTTTCTCAGAAAGTCACTCAATTTTAGTTTTTAACTTCAAAGTCACTCAACTATGAGTTCTTTTCTCATAAAGTCACTCAACTATGAGTTCTTTCCTCAGAAAGTCACTCAACTATGAGTTCTTTCCTCAGAAAGTCACTCAACTTTGATTTTTAACTCAAAAGTCACTTAACTATGAGTGTTTCACTTACAAAGTCACTCAACTATGAGTGACTTTGTAAGTAAAACATTCATAGTTGAGTGACTTTGTAAGTGAAACACTCATAGTTGAGTGACTTTCTGAGGAAAGAACTCATAGTTGAGTGACTTTATGAGAAAAGAACTCATAGTTGAGTGACTTTGAAGTTAAAAACCAAAGTTGAGTGACTTTCTGAGAAAAGAACTCATAGTTGAGTGACTTTATTTTTCTTCTTTCTCTTGCCTGTGAGATCAATAGAACAATCGACATCTTCAATGACAATTATGGACTTGCTTGTTGTTTCCATGAGCAATTTCTTAAGCCCTGAGTTATCCTGAACAGAGGTGAGCTCAAGATCATAAATATCATAGTTCAAGTAATTCGCAATAGCTGCAATCATAGTTGATTTTCCAGTTCCTGGTGGACCATAAAGAAGGTAGCCGCGCTTCCACGCCTTTTCAACCTTGGAATAGTAGTCCTTCCCCTTGCTGAAAGCAACGAGATCATTTATTATTTCTTCCTTTTTCGTAAGATCCATAGCCAGTGTATCAAATGTTGCAAGTGCTCGAAATTTATGTTCCTCCACATACCTATAAATGGTACAAAAAAAAACAAATCTTTTAGTAATTCATCCAAGTTATTTGATACTCATGTACCACATGATCTATGTGTTGGGTATATAACAAGAGTCACTACTAGAATTTTGGTCTACATCAACAGTTTCATATGTGTTGCAATAGGACCTAAAACCGTTGCCAGATCGCTACAGCAACGGTTTTGCAACCGTCTCATCTGCTCGCATTACTATAGCTCTATTGTAACAATTAATGTCACGGTTCCTGAAAGCGTTGCTATAGGATCCTCTATTGCAACGGTTTTCCGTCCATCTATAGGCACTATAAATTTACAGCAATTGTAACGGTTTACAATTGTTGCATTAGGGTTGTGGTAACTGCTAGCAACCGTTGCAATAGAGTATGTTGCAATAGATTGTTCTTATGGCAACACTTCTTTAAATATTATGGCAACGATTTTAATTGATATTGCAACATTTTTATTTTCTATTGCAACCAATCTATATGAATCTACAAGTTTTTCTAACATGTTGCAATAGTTCAAGTGTCTTGAGCATTTTTATAAATATATATATATATATAAATCAACAACAATTTATAAATAAATCTCTAAATCAAATCACATAACAAAACGACTAATTATATATAGCCGATTCACATATATAATTCAAAATATCCTAGTCATCACAATATCCATAAATGTAAAATATATATACAAAAATACATGTTTTCAATAGTTTGCACAAGTTCCATACTAACAGAAATTAAAACAAAATATTGTAGCTTAACAAAAGTTTCAAAATGTCAACAAGCAAAAGAGTCGAGCTAAAGCAATAGGTTTCTACATCTTTCAATCAATTAGATCAAGTAATAAGGTCTTCATCACTGCTTTCATCATCCCCTTGGTTATCTTCTCCACCTATAAAAGAGCAGAAAAATAAAAGTTTATAAATGTTGAAGAAAGATAGTTCAGATTTACGTAATTAAATCATTTGTCTCGATCTACTCCACATCTGTACGTAAGTGAAATAATCAAACATTTCATTTGCTCAATCAACTGTGCATAAATAAAAAAGGTAAAACCAAAGGAATGGAAGGTAAACTTAGCCAAGTATCAATGCAGCTGATATGGAAAGCATCGCTACAAGTAGGGAGCAATCTCAATTTATCCTTATCAGAGAATTCACTCAAACAAACAACACAATCAAAGGGGTCTTTAGGACCAACAACCTCTTTGTACAAAAAGACAAGTAATGCATCAATAAATGCTTGATCCAAACCAGAATCATATAAATGGAATAACTATTGTAACTGTCTTTGCAAAGAATCTGAACTAGAAACTTCAGGGAATCCATTAGATTGAGATGACAGTGAAGAAGAATGGTGTTTGATAAGAAACCTAACTAGCAAATGGAGCAGACCATATATGAAAAACAGGACAACTAATACAACTATAATGAAAAGAATAACTTGACTGATCTTGTTTCCAGATGGGCATGAAGAAGATGAGTTTGGTTCCTTGTGAAAAATAGAACTTCCACAAAATAAGGGAGGATATGATAAGGGAAATAGATGAAGAGAATATGTAAAACACATTCCTGTCTTGTGACTCAACTTCACCAAATGAACAAATCATCTCAAAAACACATTCGAAAAAATAGTTTAGTGACAGAGCAAATAACAAGAGATAGTGATGAAACCAAACTATAAAATGCGAAAGACAGAATCTTTACATGTCTTGATTCCCACTTAATCACCATTACACAGAAAAATAATACTTATAACAATCCATTTATATAAAGAATCACTTCGACTTATCAAGCATATGTAATGTGCCAAAAGTGCATTTCTTGCAATCTGCACTTTTTTCTTATATCAAGACACATACTTTGAGTATGTTAACAAAGGTTGGTGCATTATATAGTAGCAGAAAATAATCGATATAACTTACAGTTTGGCCAATTACCATTAAGTAGCCTTTAGTTAGTCAAACTATTTAACCAGCCAGCCTATTAGTCTTTGACACAAACTTTTTACTATTTTTTTGCCTGCTGTAAAATGCAAGTTGTATCCAGCAACCTGAAATGGCTCAGATTGGAACTGTTTTTATTTTAGTGGGTGCAGGGTTGGTTGGGCGATACAAATGGCTCAAAAATTGGTAATATAGCTTTGTATTGAAATAGAGACACATTAACAAAACACATTCAAGGGAATATATAATAAAATAAACATGATACTCAAATATAGCAACACTAGCAGTGTACCAAAGTATACCACAATATCTCAAAAAAACAATTTTCAAGGGAAGGAATTTTAACAACAAAACAGGAAGGGACAAAACCTTCAGACTTTATTCAAACCCTTCCAATTCACCATAACTAGTCAAATTCAAGCCATGGAAGTTATAAATCACACGCACACACCAAGCACACAAGTTATAAGTATCCAAACTTCATCCAGACTCCACTACATATAGGAAAAGACAACCCATTTGGCCAAGCCAAAGTCGCAGAATGGTGAAAACTCAAATACATAATTATTGGAGACATAATGGATACATCTCAATTGTGTCGGATTCAAATTAAACACACTTACAGAGAAGGAAATATGCTTGCAAATTATTTAGCCAACATGACTTTTGACACTTCAGGCAGGTTTGAGATTAATGATTTTTCAAATCTGCCAAGTCAAGCGAGGATGATTCTTAATTTAAACTAACAAGTTACTAATCTTCGTTTAAGGACCAACAACAGCGTAGATACACACACAAATTGTCTACAAACTAGCACTTACAACAACGGTTCATCTGTGTCAGGAATAGGCCAGCCCTTTAGTGCTAAATATTTATCGTTTCCAATCGTCCAACAATTTCACTAACAAATAAGAGTCACAATAATTTCACAATTTAAGATGACACACTAAAGAGAGAACAATGATTGAAAGACTAACGTTTTCACAACTAAAACATTTGGAAAAGGAAAAAAAGAGTCCAAGGTTCTGATACTCAAAGCAGGGTCCTAATCGAGATAAATCTATACACAAAAAGTGAGTTAAAAACTCAACATTCAACTGGAACATCTATAATTAAAGATGGATGAAAGAATTAAGTGAAGCATAAACGACATACCTTGATGGTTTTTGCTAGAAGATGGACGATTCAATGGTTGCATAGCTTCTTGTGGTGACTGAGCACCCACTGATGCCAACATGGCAGCATTCAATTGAAGTCCAGGGTACATACGATTAAGTTGTCCAAGAATATCATTTGTAACTTCTTGGTGTATGGTTACTTTTTGTTGTTCTAATTTTTCTGCCATTCTTTGATGCATCCTCTCTTCCAATTCCTCCATTTTCCCCCCATCCTCTCATCATTAGCACTTAAATAAGGTTCAGATAGCGCTTTTCTTTTCAAAGTACTTTTGGTAACTCCTCGTCCATACAATCTCAGCCTCCCTGGGTGTTCATGTCCCATGACTGCTGTAAAAGCATCAAATGATTGATTGTCATCTTCATTCTGTCGACTTTGCATTTTCTCCGTTTCAGCCTACAAATCATATTCAAATAAATAAAATCAAGTATTTAAGAACAAATAAAGGATCTTAACAACATTATAACCAAAAAAAAGTCATACAATTTTACTAATTGTATCTTCGTTGGAGTCCTTGTATACTCAACCAGGTTTTCTTAATCTTGTAGCCACAAAGAGTTCTTTAGCTGATAGCTCATCGGGGCTTTCCTTCTCTTTTTCCTAATTACGTAAAGTTGGTATTAAAGATCTTTTATGACGACAAGTTCATATTTAATGATTAACAGGAGAACATACCAAATTATTGTGTATCACAACAAAACTTGTTTTACTAGCAGTATGTGAATTCATCCATTTTTTCGATTTTTGGTATTTCTTTCACTCATTTCCTGTAAATAAACGAGTCAGTAAATTCTACGTCAATTAAAAAATGAATAAAAAATAGAAGAATGAATCAATCATAACATAAAATATAAATCTAACCTTGAATTTTTCAGAGTCCCAATACTTGAGAAGATCCTTAAAATCAGACTCTGAAACATCTTTGGGCTTATTTGCCATTCGAAGATCATCATTATCATATGCTTTATAATGATTCTGATACAAGTCATTCTTATACTTTCTTCGAGCATTTTTTAATTCCATTCAAAGCCCATTTTTTTGCACTATCAGGAATATCAAATTTCTCCTACAATTTGTTCTTTATATTAGTAAAAAGTATGAAAAATTTATAGCTGAAACTAGAAATGCAAGAACTCAAACCTGGGTATAATCCCACAAATCTTTTTTTGTGTCCATATTCTTCCAATTATGAATATTAAGAGGACAAAACATCGCATTCCTTGCCAAGGTTCCAAGAAAACTCCCCAACTCTGTTACAACGGCATTAGTAGGACCAATGGGTTGATTGTACCTATTCAACACAATCAACTTACGCTCTTGTCTCCCATGTACACTTTGCATTACTGTACTACCTCTTTTCTTTTTTTGAGTCACATGACCTACAATAATACGAAGCAAAGTTAAACAACATATCAACAATGTTAACTGATTTTACAATTCCAATACATTAAAATATTTAGAAGTGAATTTATATGTTTTTACCTAGTTCTCCTGATAGGTCATTTTCTTTCGAATTCTGTGTCTCTTGTTGCACTTGGTCCTGTATATCATGTGCCTCTATAGTAGGGGATTCTCTTGGCACATGTTGCAACTGTTTCTCTGAAACTTGTGCTACTACAATGGAAGAATTCATAGGTGCTTGTTGCACTTGTTCCTGCACAACTTGTGCTTTTATAGTGGAAAAACTCAGAGGCACGTGTTGCTGTGATTTCTGCATAGATCTTGCTTTTAGAGTGGAAAAACTCTGAGGCATTTGATCTTTTTTAGACTGTGCTTAGAATTTCGCGGCAGAATAGATTGAACATTATCTTTTGATCTCAGTGAAGAAACCCTTTTGTAAGCCATAGATGTAAGTGTTCCAGCTTGCACATATTGTTTTCCTTTTCCTTTCTTGTTTTGTTTTGAAGTCTCCTCATTCCTCATGACTATCGAATCTGTCAAAACGATATATATGAATAAGAATCAGATCTTTTTAATCACAATATAAGGTACATGTATTTCTAAGAAACAAATCAGAATATAATCTTAAGAAAAAAAATAAAAGAAACATGTATTTCTAAGGAAAGGACATTTATCACTCACTCAAAATAAAAATAAAACGATGATAAATATATATTACAAGACATTCAAAAATTATTTTTTTAAATCATCCGTATCCATCCAATCCCAATTAGTATCATCAAAGTCATTCTCCTCTTCCGACGTTCCCATAATTATATCCTCTGAAAATTGAGCATCAGATGGAATATGTAGTTTAAAACTCATAGCAATCACAATTCAATTTACAACAAGCATTTCATAGTTTTTCTTAATATATGAAACAAACATCAAAGTTCCCTTTATCATTGGAAATATATACAGAACACTGATCTACATGACCTGCCAAGAAATAACTTTAACAAGCTTATCATGCTTTCAAATTTATGTTATTAAAGATTTATGGACATTCATGAAATGGAAAATGGTCGCTGGATTCACATGAAGTTCAGTCATATTCTAACACACCAATAAATCACCTTGAGGATTTAATTCTTTTCAAAAAAAATATCTCTACTGATTTTCTTTTGATAGAAAATCAAGGCAAATCAGTCTTTAAAAGTGATAAAACAGATTTTTAAGGAAAATAATATTGATCTAGAATTTTACTAAGTTTCAGATTTTCATGTCAAAAATTCTAATACTAACCAGCAATGAATTTCAGGCGAGAGGTGAAATCAAGGAAGACATCATCAATGCAAGGGTAATCAAAACCGATTGAATAACTCATGGAACAACAAATCCAACATCAATATCAAGATAAATATTGTCTAGAGTAATCAATTTCACCATAACAATCAACAAAACTTTAAACCCACAATAGCTAAAACTTAATGGGAAAGACCCACAATCAGAAAAAAAATTAAAAAAAATACATCAAATACACTAACTACACCTCAACGATTAAAGGAAAAAGAAGAGATTCAAGAAGAAAACCTCAACAGTTCAAACTTGAAGTTTCTTCAGCTATAACCTCAAAGATGTCAGAAGCTGTTGAAGAAAAAAACATCAAGATTTCTCAGATTTCACAAGCGTTTCAACCCTCCATTTCCTTCGATTTCACAATAGTTTCTAGAGAGAAATGGGTTTACGATTGAAGAAAAAAAATGGTTTAAGTTTGCCCTAAGATTATAGACAAGTAGAACTTACCATAAGATTCAAATCCCTGCAAAACTCCACAAGCTTGCCCTGAAATTGTGTTCTCCCTGTTGAAAAATAGGTCCAAGAGAAGATGGTGAAAATGTATGGTCTTCTGCTTGTTGAAGAGATGAGAAATGTCTTTAGAAAATGTTTGTATCAATATTCTGATAGAAAGAAAAATAAATTAGATTTAAAAAATTGTTGGCGTGGGAAACAATGTTCAATGTTGATGCAACATCTATCAACAATGTTCAATACTTTTTCCAAAAAAAAATCCCTATTGATATTTTTTATAAGAAATCAAGGTAGAACAGTCTTTAAAAGTGACTTTTAGATTTTTTTTCTTTTAACTAATGCTACAGGCCTACAACAATCATAAAAAGTACGAAAATCATGGGTCTATGTTGGTCAATTTGCAGGTTTAAGCTTAAAAAGACAGAACCTGAATCAAGTGCTAGTAACATGGTGGACAACACTGATAGGTCATAAGCTTCAACAAATCATAAGGGTTATGCCTGCAATAATACTATGGGGAATTTGGAGTAGAAGAAATATCATTAGACATGGGGAAGCATGACATATAATAGAGTTGTTTATCATGTTACTCTAAATGTATGGCAATTTGCAATGACAATTTTTTCAAGTTTGAAACAATTCCCCACCAACTGGTTAAACATGGTATAATTCTTAGAGGATTACAAGACAGATTTATTATAAAAGGATCATTGAAAGCCCCAAAATGCAAATAACATCAAGTGTAACACAGATGGTGCAAGTAAAGGTAATCCAGGTAAGAGTTCTTATGCTTATTGCCTAAGAGATCAAGAATGTAACCTCATATATGCACAAGCAGAAGAGATATCTAAAAATTATACTACAAGGAAAATGAGAGATACCTTGGAGTATTAGAATTATTGTGAAAGACACTCTAGCTCTCATGAAAGATGTGACAATTAAATTGAGCACATATATAGAGAAGGGACTTCATTAGCTTACTATCTAGCTAATCATGCATTTGAGGTGGAAGGACGACAACAATATAATACATTTCGAGAGTTACCATCACAGGGGAGGAAAGTTCTCAATTTGGACAAACTGGAAGTACCAAATTTGAGAATCAAGAGCAAGATAATCAGGTGAATAATTATATTATAATTCATGAGCAGATACAAGTCCATTTCAAGAAGAAATCAACGAAGGATCAACTACAGAAAAGTCACAACACAAGCTACATTCTATTATAACAGGAAATAAACCTAAAATAATGTCAAACAATAGCACTTTTGATAATTTAATGGAGCAAAAAGAAGAGGTACTTCAACAATTAGAAGAAATCGGTAAAGGAGAAAAGAGGAAAATCAGAAGTATGATGATGATATCCAAGAAATTATCCACCCATGGAACTTCACAACAGCTTATATACATCCATAAACTGGAAAGAATCCAATTGAGAAATGCGAAAAAAAGGGAATTCTTACAAATTACAGCCATGGCTATAGCTCAAGCGACCATGGTAGACTCGGCCGGAGACAAGAAGTGTTGGCCGGAGTAGATGGTGCAGAGCTCTGGATGGTGATGAAAGCAAATTTTAGTACTAACCAGTAGCAAATTTTAGTTTATTCAATTTTCATGTTAATTTATCTCTTGTTTTCTGTTGCTCTAACGTAAATCTTCAACAATAATAAAGTGAATTGTTGACATCCTACTCAAGTGAGAGGTGAAATCAATTAAGACATCATCAATACAAGAGTATTCAAACCCGATTGAATAACTCATGGACAAGAAATACATCATCAATGTCAAGTTAAATATGGTCTAGAGCAATCAATTTCACCATAACTCCAACAAAACATTAAACCCACAATAGCTACAACTTAATGGGAAAAAAACCACAATCAGAGAAATACATCAAATACACTAACCACACCCAAAGATTAAAGACAAAAGAAGAGATTCATTAAGAAAACCTCAAAAGCTCAAACTTGTAGTTTCTTCAGCTATAACCTCAAAGATTGAAGAAGAGAACTCCAGTAGTTGAAGAAGAAAACGTCCATTTCCTTAGATTTTACAAGAAAACATACAAACCCTCCATTTAATTAGATTTCACAAGAGGTATGAAGAGAGAAATGGGTTTAGATTCGAAGAAAAAAATGGATTTATGTTTGCCCGAAAATGACAGACATGAATAACTTACCATAAGATTAATATCCCTGCAAAGCTCCACAACTTGTGTGTTCCATCGATCTGCTCTGTGTTCTGCTTCTGCTAAGCTCCATAAATGGATGAAAAATCGGGTCAAAGAGAAGAAGAGTGACAACTTCTGTGTTCTGCTTGTTGAAGAGAGGAGAAATGAACTTAGCAAATGTTTGCCTCGTTTGTATCGATATTTGATAAAGAGAAAAGTAAATTGTATTTACAAAATTAATTAAAAATAAAATAGAAAGACAAGCTTTTGGCGGGTTCAGCGAAAATAAGAGAGGGAAATTATGAAGGGCTTTAATAACCGTTCTAATAGAAAAATATAAGCATTAAAGGTTGCCATAGATGACTTTGTGGCAACGGTTACCGTAACCGTTGCAATATGTAGGTTTATTGCAACGGTTTTCAAACAATGGCAACGGATTATTAATTTGCTGTAGCAATAATATCCAATCCTTTTGGCAACGGCTCAAACCGTTGCAATAGACCCTCTATAGTAACGGTTTCTTAAGCGTTGCTAAAAAATTTGTTGCCGTAGGCCTAATTTTTAGTAGTGAGTTAATGAGAAATAGAGGGAAGATGAAAAGAGAGGAACTTGAAAAGCTGGAAACTTGAAGAGTTGAGAACTTGAAAAGTCCTCTTATGCTTTAGTGAAAAAGACATTTCTCCCTCATTGGTGGCGGGAAGAAAAATAGAAGAGTTTAAATAGAGAAACACTTCTATTAATTGTTAAAAGGGTTGGGGAGAAGAACTCCCCTCGCACCGTCGTGCTCACTCGGTTTTGGAAAATGATCAAAAGATTATTTTTTGGACAAAGTTAATTTTAATTTTTTAGTTAATTATTTATTTAATTAATTAAATAAAATTAAATTGCCAACTTTTGGCTATAAATACTAGTTAATCTTCAGACTTTTGCCTTACGAAAATTACTGATTTCTTCTTCTTCTTTTGCACAAAGTTTATTCGTGTACTTTACTGTCGTTGAGTGGCTTGCTGACACCAACATTTTGGGTATCAATACACTGGTGATTGAGATCATTCTGTCTGTAACACCCCGTATCCGAAAATAGAGATTTCAGATTTCTGGTGTTACAGGTGGCACTCACGGACACCATCCACGGACCGTTGATGGCCTCAAGGTCCGTCCTGCAGGTCCGTGGTTCATGACAGAAAACTTCCCCAGAACTCAGTTAGAAAATTTGGCTAAGTGTTGACCCACGCCCGGACTTACGGTCCGTAGGTCAAGTCACGGACCGTAGTTCGTGTCCGTGGATCGATGCCCCTAAAGCCCAGCTTCAGTCCCGATTGACGGTTGACCAGCACGAACCGTCAATCGATCCACGGTCCGTAGGTCTGACCGTAGGTTAGGGTCAACAGCCAGTTAGCTGAAAATTATTGATGGGTCAACTTCAGATGGTCATAACTTTTAGCACAAAATGAATTGTGTGTCCCATTACCAATTATATGATAGATAATTGAATTATCTTTCCAACGCCACCGAGTTTGCTTAGTTACGACCTCCGAGTAAAAAGTTATGCTCGTTTTAGTGAAGGCCTGTCGAGCAGACCCGATCGACGGACCCAATCGACTGATTGACGGCCCGTCAGTCCAGTCCGTCGATCACTCCGACAGCAATTAATTTAGGGGTCTTTTGGTCTTTTCCTATTTTGTTTATACCCTAAGATACGTCGTTTAGACCCTAAATCATGAGATTTTAGTCAGTTTAATACTAGAAACATAACTAGAACTTACCTAAGTCAAATCATTAATCAAACTTAGAAGAATTAGAAGGAAGAGAGGAGAAAAAGGTCAAGAACCCTAGTTCAAGAACG
>JAJOOS010025054.1:0-12987 GCA_029582725.1 Solanum chiquidenum
AACTCACGTACCTTGGCCTCTTTCAATTCTCGAGAAAAGAAACGCCCCAAGAAATCTTCCTCAAAATAGGCCCAACTCGCAGGTGGTGCATTCTCAACCCCTTTCCACTGGTCGAACCAAGTTCTAGCAACATCCTTCAATTGATACGTAGCTAGTTCAACTCTCTCAGTATCTGCCACATGCATCACATAAAAAATCTTCTTCAGCTCCTCAATGAAGTTCTCAGGATCCTCAGTAGTGCTCGAACCCATGAAACTCGGAGGATTCATCCCCAAGAACTCACGAATCCTTGAAGTGTCAGCTCCTTCATGTCAAGCTCCCCTTTGCTGACCAATCTGATTAGTCACAGCTTGACTCAGTAACCTAATTGACTCTCTGAACTCAACATTAGAAACTTCCCCTTGATGTTGCACTCCAGGTGCATAAGGTAACTCTTGCTCCTCAACATAACGTCTAGGAAGACCCTCTCTGCCAACTCTTCGTGGAGGCATGACTATCTGAAAACACGCACAAGCACGAATCAGAAAGAAACTTTTTAGAGATAAACTCTAACGCACGAGATGAGTGTGAAAGAAATGAGAAATCTTCCTAAGTGTCGTAGCCTCCCAATTATAGATGTGGCGCGCTTCACACTGATAACTAGGACTCTATAGACATGGCTTCATAGACTCCCTAGGACTCTTGAACTTTGTGCTCTGATACTAAGTTTGTCACACCCCGAGCCTACACCCTGGGCGTGGCCGGCACTCAAAGACCATTGCTGGCCCCCAAGCGAACTCTTGGCCTGGCTTTCTTAACTCAGCGGAAACTTAACTCAACAGAATAACTCAATGCAAAGAAAGGTCATAAAGCAACCCAACTAATAAAATCTGGCCAAAAAGGCAACTCGAGTCTCAAAATAGAATATTTACATATATACATAGATGAGAGACTCAAAACTAACTGACTGACTGTCTATGAAGCCTCTAAAATACTGAGATGGATGTTGGGACAGACCCCGCAACATCCTAATAAAACAAAACTAAGAGAACAACATAACCGAGTCCTCCGGGATGCAAAAAGGCTCACCACTGACTCTAGAGTGCTCAACTGGATCAACGGCGTGCTGGATGCTGATCCTGGGTACCTGTGTCTGCATCATAACAAGATGCAGGCCAACTGACATCAATACATGGAATGTACGAGTATGCGAGCTGGAAAGCTAAACCACAACTTAAGCTTGAAAGGAGTACATGAGAACAGTTACCTAGGCTCTGTTCGACTCATGAATAACCGAACTCAATATAATGACCCGTCAAGTCCCATGTTGGCTACATGGTTCTTATGGAGAGTTGAATTAATATGAACTCGCGTCCCCAATTCGGTGCTCAATACTACTCCCAAAAATACTTTGGCTCATAAGTGTTTTAAACACATCTTTCTTTAGTTTGAGATAATTGCTCAAAATCTAGCCCAAAGGCTCACTTGAAATTGATGTTCCCTTTCCTTGAAAACTAGCCCAACGACTCTTTTGGAAATCATTGTTCCTTTCTTACTCAAATGTGAAAACATTTATAAACTTCTTTGGGAATACTTAGTTCCCTAATACTTTTGAGAAATGAACTCAACTCTATACTTTGCATGAAACTTGAAACTCTATACTCTTTACTTAACTTGAAACTTGATCCTTAAAACGAAGTTAAAACGTTTGTAAAAGACCCACGAAAACTTGAAATGAACTTTGCTTACTAGACTCTTGGCTTTGATCTTAACTCTTACTTGAATTGACTCTTAATTGATCTTTGAATTGAATTATGGATTCAAGGATCATGATTTTTTTGTGTTTGGAAGGACCTCATGATGTTTAGGAATGATTTAGGACAGCCAAACTTAAGAAAAATTACAAAATTAAATTCTAAAAACAGTGGAGTCCGCGACGAGGAGCAGATTTTTTTCACAGAGAGAACAAGTCCGCGACATGGACTTGTTTCATGCAAGAAGCCCGACTTTTCTCCTTCATTTTTTCCAACTCTAAACCCTCTTAACTTCAAAGGTTCCAGCCCCAAACACTTAGAATCATTAAAACCCCTTAATATGCAATAGATTCAACTCGAAATCACAACCGGAAACATGTCCCAAATCAACAAGAAACTTCAACAACCACAACTTCAACAAACACAAGCACAAACTTCATCAAACACAACCAATCTTTTCTCGAAATTAAAACGAGTTTGGCGTGTGGGGGATGAACCAACCCAACACTATGATCTCACATACCTTAATAGGGATCACCCCCGACGATATCCACGACGATCTTTAACGAATCCTTGCTTGATCTTCTCTTTCTCCTCTTTTTCTCCTCATCACTCACAAACCCTTACTCTCCCTCTTTTAAAAAGGGAGAAACTGATCTAAAAATCAGTCTAACACATTAATGTAACCAAAATAATTGGTTAGGAAAAAGACCAAAATACCCTTAAAATTTCCGGACGGACTTCCCTGGTAACTGCCCAACTTCCAAAGGGCCTAACTCACTCATACGAACTCGGAATCGAGCAAACTCAGCGGCATTGGAAAGATCATACCACGAACTCACCCTGAGCTAGGAGTTATGACTGTTCAAATTTGACCAAAAACTCACTTTTTCCCACACTTAACCAAATTTCCAGATTTGAATTCTTTCCAAAAATGATTATTTCAAATTTCCAGCTTACACGATGTTGCAATTGGAGAGGACATTCTATATTTTACTCTCCAAATATAGAGGGTAGAGAGTAAAATAGAAGGGGTTGGAGATGGTCTTAGAAACATAGGAGGTGAGTGATGTTTTTGTTGCAATAAAGGGATTGAAAATGAATAGTGATTTTTCAAGGAAGAAGGGAATTTCATCGAAAAGTTATACTATGTAAATAAGATAAAAATATTTTCTTATTGATATTATATAAATTTTAAATACCTTTAACATAAGAGAAATACACGTTCGAATACCAGGTTTGGTATTTACACATTGTAGACATGTATATTTTATTGGATCAAATTCATACTAAATTTGAATTAAATCTATGTTTATTTGGGTTGAATGATGAATTTGGGTTTTACAAATAACTAAGTCCATTTTATTAAATTCAAGTTGAAGATCGATTTCATCTTGAAGCCCAAATTCATGCCACGTGTCACAATGAGTAGACACCCAAGACCAACAAGATTATGCCACGTCCAAATGGTGTGGTTATTCTAGTCAAATTTAAGAACCAAATCACAATCCGTCAAGTGTCAAAATGACATCTTTTGGCCAATCATAAGCAAAACCCCCCACACCTATAAATAAGGGACTAACATTCAACAAGCATTGGAGAAATCCACAACATCAACTACATAGTTCTTCGAAAGAGTGGTCAACATAGTTCTTTTCGGAGATCGACTTGAAACGACGAAGTGCTTCCCGATGTTTTCGAAGATCGAATACATCTCAAGGAGGTCTACATACCCTCAAGGCCTCAAATCGCAGAGAAGTTATACATCTCAAGGAGGTCTACATCCCCTCGAATCTCGAAGAAGTTTAGGAGAAAAAAATCAAGAGAGTAATAGAATTGTACTCCCACCGTTTGATAGAGTATATTAGGAAAAATAATGCATGCATTCACCTGGTGTTTTACTAGTATCTTGTTTAGTACTCTTTTCCAATGGATGTATAACTAATGTTTGCATTAGTTATACACTTTACTGTGTACGCTTTTACATGATTAAAGGCTCAATTTTCCCTTAAAACCTTTTTTTACATCTTTTCCACCATAATAGTGGAGGGTATCTTTATAACTATTTTTTTAATGCAATACATGTTTTTTTAATGCATCAAACCAAACGATGTATAAAAATAATCTATGTATAATTAATGCTAGCATAACTAATACATACATTGTTAATGTAAGCATTACTAATACACTCTATTTAGCATTATTGTTATACACTCTACCAAACGACATAAACACATTATCCATCAATTTTTCATCAGAAATATACACATAAAAGTCAAAACTTCAACAGTCTCACAAAAAAATATTTTTTTATACTTTCGATTTTTTTTCTTGAAAAATACTCTCAATTAAGAAAAACGAGATTTTATCGGACATTTCCAAGTTAAGAACAAATGACAACAATGGTAAACTGAAATTGAAAACTTTGATACATTTTCATGGAGCATTATGTATTTTAAAAAAATATATAATTGGCTTTAAAAATCGTGCAGAAACAAAAGAAATGAAAAAATATTTAAAATAAAATATTTTTTGACACGGCTCAGAGGTGGCACTAATGTAGCAATTGCATGATGCGTGTGTAATACACTCTCCATTGTGAATGATATTTAATTCACTTCAAAAATGTTTAGGGGTAATAAACATCTGTATAATTATAAGTTAAAGTAAATTTGACTGTCAAGTGATCAAGAGCGAATTGATATATATATATATATTTTGAATTATTAATGTCGTGCGGATTGAGGAGATAAGTTCACGTGAACTAAATAAAATGACACATCATATTTTATTAGCCAAATTTTAATAAGACAACTTTTGAGGTGATATAGACAAAATTGAAAAACCTTGTTAAAATAAATAAAATAGACGTTAATAAGTAATTTCTAAAAATTGTGCCTGAGTCCAAAAAAGTTGTTGTGTTGAAACAAATACCAATTAATCCATTTATTAATTACATAATTTCTTAATATGTAAGTTATGTACTACCGTACAAAAGAATAAGAAAAGACTAAGCTAGTTAGTAGTAAACTTTATTTATAAAATAAAACTGTCCATTCTTGTGAATTTCCATTAAGCAGCTTAGTTTTATCTTTGGATTGCTTTAACAAGGTGAGTTTTACTTTAATTTGATATTTTCTTATATATTTTTTGTGAAATCCCCAAAAAGAAAAGAAAATTGAAACAATTTATTTGTTTTACTAGTTGCAGGAGGCCAGGAGGGTGTTATTTGTTCAAATTTTAGCCCTAAAAAAGGAAAGGTGCTTCAAGAGAGTTACAAAATTTCACCTGTAAGTTGTATAAAAGCATTCCAATTTTTATTTTTTTGATTTTGTGACGGTATATAAATCTGTTTATTACTGTGTGTTTGATTAATTTTTTCATCAAATAATTATGAGTGTGTTTGTTAGTTGAAATAAACTTAATCTCCCAAACCTCGAAAACTTTCTATTGTATAGTCAACATCCTCTTCCAATTCTCACCAAGATTTACCTTTTGATCTAAAAGAGGGGAATGGAAGTGAAATGAGAAAAGAAAGAAAGGGGGAAATGGGTTTTATTTAACCTAGATCTAGGAGTTTGGGTCCGATAAGAAACCACTTAAATTGTATCGAAGTACTAGAAATGCTATATATATTGTGATTCGGAGTGGGATTTCTTATTAATATTTGGGTCGCGAGTCTTAGGTCAGGTCAAGTGCAATGTCTCACTATGCCCTCTCTATTGCACTTGTATTATCAATACAGGTTAAGTCGTAATACGACACTTGAATCAGTCCAAGTGTACTTGATTTGTACATTTGGTGATGCTTAAGGATAGCTTATGAGTTTCATCAAATGTTGATTACCATTTGTGGCATTACTTCTCTTGTATTGCTTTGATTGATTACCATTTGTGGCATTAGTTCTCTTGCACCGCTCAATGATCATCCTCGCAAGTTTCATAGAATGAGCAAGCATGACTTGTATCAAGTACATTTCACTAGTTGTCCCCTTGAATTTCCTTAACCTCACTGTTTGAATCATCATCAGAGCTTCACTTGCTTTGTTTTCTGCCTCGGACAAGTAATCAAACAGTTCCTTTGTGAGACATATTGTTTCATAAACCCGAGAAAAGAATCATATTGTATAATGTGGTCAATGTTTCAAAAATTAGTGAAGCTTATATATATATATATATACAGTTATACATACACATTTTATAAACAAGAAATCCAGAGGGCCGGGGGCATAGGTTAAAATTCTTCAAAATACCAAGCTTCTATATGCAGCACAAGATTCAAACCCCTGACATGTGCCTAATCCACATAGCGTGCATTGTAGTCTTACCACAAGAGTAAAGTCCCGGGCCTTTGTGTACATATATATACTATACATAGACACACACACACACACACACAATAGGCAAAGTGCACAGGTGATACATTTAACAGAAATCTTAAAGTCACAAATTCTCAGGCTTTGAAAGCTTAGTAATACATCAAGCATATCTGGTATAGATACCGACCAGATAGTTAGTTCACAAGCAGAGGTGCTTAATCCCATCAAATATTGGGTTCACATAAGAACACTTAAATTTAGCTGTATAACTAGTAAGGATTGACAAGTTCATAACCTTTGGAGAAACTATATCAACAAGATTAACATCAACACAATATTTCAACTCCAAAGTCTCAAGTATTGGCATAATAAGAGTAATGTTTATTGATCCTACAGACTGTTAATTGTTGAATGCTCTAACTTAAGGCTAACAAGATTGGGGGGATCTGACTGTGCTAAAGTGTTTGTCTTGGAGATGAGATGAAATTCCAGTATAGGTCCAATTTGTTTCATGAGAATTTTACGGATTATGCTCAAAGCAGAATCCTCAATATTAGATACATACTGAAAAAACTAAGGATCAAACATGTTAGGTTGTGCAGACCGTAACTGCATCCAATTTTTTGATAAGATGTTAGCTGTTGCAGCATATTTTATGAGCCTGAGATCTAGTATTCTATGTAGTATGTTAGTTGGTAATTCACAAATAATAGACTTGCTCAAATTACTAGATATCTTGCTTCTAGCACATCGACTCATATAAATAATTGTCTTATTATAGAATTCTGAAATAAGGAGTTCTTTCATAAAAATGTGAAACTTTGAAAGAATTTTTGTGAGAATTTGAATGAATGGGGCCGGTTTGAATAGGATTGGATCTATAAATTGTTTAGAAAGGAGAAAAGTAAAAGGGAAATGGCCAAATGACTGAATTAAATTTTAAGTAATACATACTCCCTCCATCCTGAAATAATGTCACTCTGGGTTTAGCCAAAAATTTTTTGCCCCAAAACAAGTGTCATCATACGAATTCGGGACAAAAATTAGTACTATGTTTTTTTCAACTATACTCTTGTATTAAAGAACTACTACTTAATCACGCTCAATTATTAAAAAACAAACATCTAATAAATAGTGGTGACTTAGTGAACTACCCCTTCAATTTATTATTTTTCTTAAAGGGTGTGAAATGAGCTAAAATGATACTTATTTTGGAACGGAAGAAGTAGTAGTATATAGTTATGTTGTTTCCGGTCAATGCTCATTTTTCCAACTATGAAATCATATTTATCCCGGTGAATACCTTCTTCTTGTTCACTCCGCCCTGGTGCCACATGTCCCCCCTTTCTCTTAAATTTTGTAGCTATATATATGGGCACTTATTACTTTCCAAGAGCCACATAATACACACATCACACTTTTATGTATAGTATGTGGTTCTTGTCAAGTAATAAGTGTCCATATATATTGCTACAAAATTTAAGAGCAGGGGGACACGTGGGACAAGGGTGTAGTGAATGAGAAGAAGGTATGCACGGGGATAGATATGATTTCACAGTTGGGAAAATGAGTATTGACCTGAAACGACACAAACTATATACTACTACTTACTTTATCCTAAAATAGGTATCACTTTAGCTCATTTCACGCCCATTAAGGAAAATAATAATTTGACGGTATAGTTTACTAAGTTAGCCTCTATTTATTAGATGTTTTTGATAATTGAGCACTATTAAAAAGTAGTAGCTGTTTAATATAAGAGTATAGTAAAAAAAACATGCTAATTTTAAAATATTATAGTTAAGAATGATTCTACGTGATCTGGAGCAAAATGACATTGAAGCTACTGTCATTAAGGTTGACAACAAGTCAACAATATCTATGGCCAAAAATCCAGTGCATCATGGTCGTAGCAAGCATATAAATGTGAAGTTTCATGCTATTAGGCAAGCAGAGAATGATGGCGAAGTTAAACTTGTTCATTGCAGCTCAGATCAGCAGATTGCAAACATTATGACCAAGGCTCTTCTTAAGGGGAAATTTGAAGTTCTAAGGGCTAATCTGGGAGTATCCAAGAAAAATCTCGTAGAGTGTTATAAAATGAGATATTTCTAGACAATATTTTGTTTTGTGGTTTCTTTTTAAATATTATGTTTAGTTTGAAAAGGTAGTCCTTGTTTCATGGAATATGATTTGTAAGAAAGTCAATAGTGCTTAAATAGGTAATGAAATATGCACATCTCAACCAGGCAGTTGTAGGATGCATCATTGAGGAGCAAGACCGATTCATGCCAGACGTGGGTAGAATCACGCATAGGACCCTTGCTCCACATGCCAAAATATCCGATGACACCAAATGGACTATGCACGAATATATCTCTGTGTTCATATTCTTAATAACATGCGAAGCTAACGCTCGTTGCTAACGTGAACAACGGAACACCATCACCCTTGAAAACATGCATTGGGTATTAGTAAGTATGGTTTTGATGAATACATTGAACCTTTGCCTTTGTACTTGCCTCATTATCGTGAGGATGGTGGTGGTGAGCGTGGATCCCTGATAGAGGAGTCTTTGTTGAAGCGTCCAATAGTTGATGCATCTTCAAGCTGCAACGTCACGCCCTATCACCTGCCTCGTAATTTTCCTATGGCTCATCACCACTTTGTGTATCCACCACCAATGGGAAATGGTGATATGCGGGAGGATGCATTAAATGGAAGCACTTCTCAATGTGTAATGAATAGTGAAGTTGAGTCTCCTACGGAGGACGCTAAAGAGTGATCAATTTATCTATTGAAGGAATTAACCCGTTGTTGAAACTTTAAGAGTAGTGAAGAAAGTAGGTTATCTTTTCTATGTTACCTAATCTAGTATAGTGATTAATTGCAAAGTTTAGGAATGTGTCTTTCGAACTGAGTGAGCCAAAGGGTGATCCGTCCAATTGTTTGTTTGTTTATGTGTGTATATGTATGTGTATGTGTGTGGTGGAAGTGCTCAACCACTTGAACAAGCATCACTTGTCCTTATTTTGATATATATAGACTGTGCAATGCATTTGTAAAAGTAAAAGAGAAGCTAGGTAGCATACTAGGGGAAGAGGAATGTGCAGGGGTTGGTTGTGTAAATCAGAATAAGGACAGGTGATGTGTAACATCCGTCAAATTTGAAATAACTATGAAGAGGCTTAGAATTGGAATTAGTCATTTTTGGAAAGACTTTAAAAATCTGGAAAAAATTTGGTCAAGTATGGGAAAAAAAGTGAGTTTTTGGCCAACTTTGAACAGTCATAACTACTATATCAGGATGAGTTAGGTGTATTTCCAGTTATGTTTGCGAAGCTCGTGGAATGATCTTTCCAACGCCGTCGAGTTTGATCGATTCCGAGTTCGTATGAGTGAGTTATGCCCTTTGGAAGTTGTGCAGTTGGCAGGGAAATCTGTTCGAAAAATGTAAGAGTATTTTGGTCTTTTCCCTAACCAATTCTTTTGGTTATATTAATGTGTTAGGCTGATTTTAGATCAGTTTTTTCCATTTTAAAAGAGTGAAAGCAAGGGTTTGAGAGTGAAGAGGAGAAGAAGAGAAGATCAAGCAAGGTTTCGTCAAAGATCGTCGTGGTTATCGTCGGGGGTGATCCCTACTAGGTATGTGAGCTCATAGTGTTGGGTTGGTTCTTTCCCCCACACACCAAACTCATTTTATTTCCGATAAAAGAATGGTTGTGTTGTTGAAGTTGTTGGTTGTGTTGTTGAAGTGTGATTGTGTTGAAGTCTTGTTGATTTGAGACATGTTTCCGGTTGTGTTTCCGGGTTAAATCTATTGTATGTTGAGGGGTTTGATGTTTCTAAGTGTTTGGTGTTGGAACCTTTGTGGTTGAGAGGGTTTAGAGTTGGAGAAAAGAAGGAGAAAAGTCGGGTTTTCGGGAAAAATGGGTGGCGCGTTGCGCCTTGCAGAGCGCCCCAAGAAGTGTTCTGAACTTCTCCACTTGGGGCGCCGCGCCTAGCAGTGCGCCTCAACTGCCCTTCTGAACTTTGTGGTCTGGCGCCCCACGCCTCTCAGAGCGCCAATCTTCCCTATTCTTTCCCCACTTTTTCATGCATATTCCATGGTAATGTACCTATGTTTTATAGTTGTTTTCAACACTCCAAGGTACGTCTAACGTCAAGAACTCATTCATAACCATGTGATCATATACCTTGAATCCATAATCCAATTCAAGGCTAGTTAGGATCAAGTCAAGTGAAGTTAGAAGTCAAGACTAGAGGTTAAGAAGTAAGTCCAAGCAAGTCTTTCAAGTTTCTCAAAGAGTCTTTATTGAACGTTTTAACTTCATTTTTAGACTCAAGTTTCAAGTCAAGTAAAGAGTATAGAGTTTCAAGTCAAGTAAAGAGTATAGAGTTTCAAGCTAAGTAAAGAGTCAAGTTTCAAGTTAAGTCAAGAGCATATATAAAGTTGAGTTTATTTCTCAAAAGCTATTAGGGAACTAAGTATTCCCAAAGAAGTTTATAAATGTTTTTACATTTGAGTAAGAGGGGAACCATGTTTCCAAAAGAGTCTTTGGGCTAAGTTTTGAGTAATTATCTCTACTAAATAAAGAGTGTTTAAAGACACTTATGAGCCAAAGTATTTTTGGGAGTAGTATTGAGCACCGAATTGGGGACACGAGTTCATATTAACTCAACTCTCCATAAGAACCATGAGCCAACATGGGACTTTATGGATCATTCTTTTTAGATGATCACGTAAGATTAAGCTACTGGATTCACTAAGTTAAAGTAAGATCCTATATCATGGCAAGGTATAGGATGGTCCTTGGGCAACGTGAGGTAAAACGCTGTATCATCACTAGGGCTCATAGTGGTGGTTGTCGGTTAAAGAATCTCGCACAAAATTTATATTACTTTTATATAAGTAAAGTTGAGTTTGTTATTGTTTTATCATTAACGAACTAAGTTGTTTACACTGTTTTACAAGCTTTATATATTGCATGTGTCCTATTGCTTTATATATTTGAGTTCAGTTGTTCATGAGTCGAACAGAGCCAAGGTAAGTGTTCCCTTGTATTCCTTTCAAGCTTAAGTTGTGGTTTAGCTCTCCAGCTCGCATACTCGTACATTCCATGTACTGATGCCAGTTGGCCTGCATCTTATTACGATGCAGACGCAGGTACCCAGGATCAGCATCCAGCACGCCGTTGATCCAGTTGTGCACTCCAGAGTCAGTGGTGAGCCTCCTTGCTTTCGGAGGACTCAGTTATTTTGTGTTCTTAGTTTTGTTTTATTAAGGTGTTGCGGGGTCTGTCCCAACATCCATCTCAGTAGTTTTAGAGGCTTCATAGACAGTCAATCAGTTAGTTTTGAGTCTCTCATCTATGTATATATGTAAATATTCTATTTTGAGACTCGAGTTGCCTTTTTGGCCAGATATTATCAGTTGGGTTGTTTTAAAACCTTGCATTGCATTGAGTTATGCTGTTGAGTTAGGTTTCCACTGAGTTAAGAAAGTCAGGCCAAGGGTTTGCTTAGGGGCCAGCAATGGTCTTCGAGTGCCGGCCACGTCCAGGGTGTAGGCTTGGGGCGTGACATGATGCTTGTTCAAGTGGTTGATCACTTCCACCACACACATAAACATACACACATAGGTAACCATCCAATTGAAGGGCCCACTAATTGTCTCACTTAGTTCGAAAGACACATTCCTAAACTTCACAAATTAAGAACTATCTTACATTAGGCAACATAGAAAAAATAGTCTACTTTCTTTATTTCTCTTGAAGTTTCAACAACAACTTAATTCAACCATTGGACGCTTCAAAAAAGACTTCTCTCTCAGGGATCCATGCTCACCACCATCATCCTCACGATAATGAGGCAAGTACAAAGTCAAGGGTTCAATGTAGTCATCAAAATGAAACTTGCTCATGACCCAATGCACGTCTTCAATGGTGATGGTGTTTCGTTGCTCACGTTGGCTTCTCATATTACGAAGCATATGAAAAATTAGGGGATATAAGATGATACATTTTGAAAAATCAAGGGATCAAACACAAGGTTAGGTTGTGTAGACCATAACTGAGTCCAATTTTTTTATAAGATGCTAACTCTAACTCTTGCAGCATATTTGTCGGGCATGAAATCTAGTATTCTATTTAGCGTGTCAGTTGGTAATTCAAAAATAATAGACTTGCACAGATCACTAGATTTCTTACTTCTAGCACATAGATTTCTCTCAAAAGTATTTTATATACAAATTTAGATAATTACTTCAACATGAATTGAGGGGTCTATAAATATTTGCCCTAGTATGGTCCTCTGAAATGAGGAGTTTTTTTCATCAAAAGGCACAACTTTTCTTTGAAAATGAGATATTTCTAGATAGTTTTTTGTTTAATGGTTCCTTTTGAAATATTATATTTAGTTTGTAACGGAAAGGTAGTCCTTATTTTATGGAATATGTTTTGTAAGAAATTAAAGTCAATAGTGGTTGGATAGGTAAGGTGTCTACGAACTTTTGAAAAGCTTATATAACTACAAGCTAGTTTTGGGAATGTGCGTTGCATGTTTATTTAAAAATATTTGATACAAATTTTATATTGCAAATGACAAATTTTAAATGGTGCATATATTATTGGACTTTCTTTGTGCTATAAATACAAAACAATCATATAGAGAAAAAAGTAACACTTGTAAGTTAACTGTAAAATCTTACAAGCTTGATGCTCTACTTTACTGACATATATAGTACTTTAATTTATAGATAAATATATACTCGAATATATAAAAGTGTTTGCATATATAACTAAAAAATTAGAAATTAGAAAAGGGGGGTGATTGTATATATAGTAATTATCGCATAGCATAAAATGGAAATACAATGCCGCATATAAAAATATTATATAGTTGCTAGTACAACCATGAAACCTAAAAATATGAATG
>JAJOOS010025062.1:0-14973 GCA_029582725.1 Solanum chiquidenum
CTTCTTCTTCTTCTTCTTCTTCTTCTTCTTCTTCTTCTTCTTCTTCTTCTTCTTCTTCTTCTTCTTCTTCTTCTTCTTCTTCTTCTTCTTCTTCTTCTTCTTCTTCTTCTTCTTCTTCTTCTTCTTCTTCTTCTATTCTAGAGAGATGATTTTTGGAGAGAGTTTTGGGGTCTTTAGATGAATGACTTAAAGTGGTTAGTTTAGGGGTCTATTAACTATTTATAGGTGGTTATTTAGCTATCTAACCGACCCCCCCCCTCCAAAGCCCTTAATTAATTAACTAATCAAATACCAAATACTTAACTTAAAACTAAAATGTTGAAACTGGCAGCATTCACGACTTCACCATCCACAGACCGTAGATTGATCTACTGTCCGTGGTTTGGTTCAGGGACTCACCTTGTGCAGGCCTGATCCATTCCCAAGACCCATGAGCCGTAGATTGATCTACTGGCCGTCAATTGGGGTCGTGGATCAAGCTGTTTTGATAGCTTTTTGGCCAATGTTGGGGTCCTCCTCAAGGACCATTTGGGTGGTCCTCGGGGAGTCGTACCCGGACTTTTAACCCCTAAACATGTCATTCTAAGTATGGAAACCATTTATCTTGATTTTAACCCTCATGGAACACTCCAAAACTCCACTACAAGACTCTACAACACACTAGTTCACATCACTAGTTTAGTCTAGAACTCACTAGGTCAACTAACTAATTTATGGGGTGTTACAATGGATTTGAAAGAATCGGTTCTCAACAAGTCCATCGAGGTTTTCTTCCAAGGGGGAGATGGGGTGCATAGTTACCAAGGTAGGTTGTATGTGCCGAATGTTGATGGCCTAAGAGAGCAAATTTTGGAAGAGGCTCACGGTTCACGATATTCTATTCATCCGGGAGTCACCAAGATGTACCGTTATCTACGGGAAGTCTATTGGTGGAATGGAATGAAAAAGGATAGAGCGGGCTTTGTGGCCAAATGTCCAAATTGCCAACAAATCAAGGCCAAACACCTAAGACCGGGAGGTTTGGTCCAAGATATAACTATTCCCACTTGGAAGTGGGAGGAGATGAATATGGACTTTGTTGTGGGTTTGCCTCGTACTCGAAGGCAACATGATTCTATTTGGGTCATTATTGATAGGATGACTAAATCAGCCCATTTCATTCCCATCAAGGTTACTTTTTCGGCGGAAGATTATGCTACATCAAGGAGGTAGTGAAGTTACATGGGGTTCCTTTGTCTATCATATCAGATAGGGGTGCTCAACTTACTTCACATTTTTGGAAGGCGTTTCAACAAGGACTTGGTACCAATGTTAAACTTAGTACCGCTTTCCACCCTCAAATGGATGGTCAAGCGGAATGGACCATTCAAACCTTAGAGGACATGTTGAGGGCGTGTGTGATTGATTTCAAGGGTAATTGGGACGACCATCTTCCCTTGATAGAATTTGCCTACAACAATAGTTACCACTCTAGCATTGACATGGCTCCGTTTGAAGCACTTTATGGGAGAAGGTTTAGATCTGCAGTTGGGTGGTTTGAGGTAGGTGAGTTTTCTCTAATTGGTCCCGAACTAGTCTATTATGCCATTGAAAAAGTTTGACTCATTAGAGAGAGGTTGAAGACAGCCCAAAGTCGACAAAAGTCCTATGCCGACAATAGAACAAGGGATCTTGAATTTGAGGTTGGTGATTGGGTCTACTTGAAAATCTCCCCTATGAAAGGTGTGACGGGGTTTGGCAAGAAGGGGAAACTTAGTCCCCGGTATGTGGGCCCATACCAAATCTTGAAACGTGTTGGGAAAGTAGCATATGAAGTGGACTTGCCATGAGGTTGATGAGAACATGTTGGGAGAGTACCCCTTAATGTGTTTAAAGTGTCATTCGAGGACAAATGTTTCTAAGTGGAGGATAATGTAATGACCCATAAAAAGAATAAGTGAAACTAGAGCCTAACTAGTGAGTGTGTGAGTTTGTCATGAGGTTTGAGGTGGTTTGATGTTGTACCGAGCTATGGTTGAGGGGTTTAGGGGTTAAATGTCAAGGTACAACTCCCCATGGACCACCCTAGGGGTCCTTGAGGAGGACCCTAAGCCTAACCCCCAAGACCCCTTGAAACCAAAAAGTTGCTAAAAGTTTGGTGACCTACGGAACGAGACCACGCACCGTGGATTGCCTCCGCAGGTCAAGACCCCTAAATGAAAGCCTATGAACCATACCATGGTTGGACAGTACATCCCGTGGTCCCACCTACGAACCGTAGGTGGGTGGTTTGTAGATGGCACCTGCAATCAGCAGATTTGGTTCGGCCAAGTGAGGGGTTGTTTGGTAATTAGCTAATTAGTATAGTTAAGTGTTTGGATGGTTACTTCGGGTTTATTAAAGTATTTTAAGAGTATTAAAAGTATTAAAACATATTTTAGACTTCATTATTTCAAAACCACAAATCAAATTTTTTAAGAGTATTAAAAGTATTAAAACATATTTTAGACTTCATTATTTCAAAACCCCAAATTAAAAACTCCCCTCCCCTCCAAAAGATCTCTCTCTAGAAACCTCCATTGGAGGTGAAGACTTCAAGCTCTCAAGGTCAAATATTCAAGGTTTTCAAAGGATTTTCAAGAGAATTTCGTGGGGAATCAATAGCAAGGTATGACCGTCTTGATCCTTGTCTAACTTTTCATTCAAGGAGCCAATTCAAAGGTGATTTCAAAGTATGAAAAATCTAGGGTTTTACTCAATCTCATGGGTTCTTTCATCAAACATTTTCAATGGTTTCTAATGACAAATTATTATTGTACTAGTGTTTAATTGATGATTTATGATGAAAATACTCTATGAACCCATGAATTCTCTCAATTCCTAAATTGTGCCTTGTGAAGTGGGTTTGTTGATCATGAATGAATGTTGATGGATTATACCTAAATTGATTTAGATTGTTGAATTGTATCATTATACATGCCTTGATTGTATTAAATTGTTGGTGTGTTGGTGACTTTTGATCATGGCCTTGAAAGGGCAAGTTATGACCAAATTACTTGTAGTAGAATTGTGCTTGATCTATTGATCCACTTGAAAGGTTGAGGTGTTTACTTACTATGTATATTGTGGTATTGAATTGATGGATATCTTCCTTGTACCTCTATATATATGAAGGATCTATGTATAATTATGTTATGAAGTATGTGTGTGAGATCTAAATGAATGAATGATGATCATGTTTAGAATGTAGTATGTGGTTATTGAAAGTATATTCTAAATTAACCTTATGAATGATGATGATATATGTGAAAGGTTATTCTCACATACACACACACTCATGAATAAATAATGAATGAAGTTCTATGATTATGTTAATGATGAAGTACTTATTGAAAGACTATTCTCAATTGTACTCTAATGAATGAAAGACATGTTGTGAAAGGACTTTCTCGGAATATGGGATTCCTAGGTGAAAGGCTATTCTCATCTTTGAATCTATGAGCTTTCCATTGAATGAATGTTGGGTTTGAGATGGATGCCCATAAGTTAGTTGAGGTGGGGTATCTAGTAGTAATTTTTTATCCCACAATAATGAACGAATGTAATGAATGTAAAATACTTCATGGGGAATAATGCTAAGCAGCGAGTGGATATGGATTGAGATGGGTGCTCATACGTGAGTTGAGGCGGGGCACATAGTAGCAATCGCTTGAGATGGATACTCATACGTTAGTTGAGGCGGGGTATCTAGTAGAAATCTCCCTATCCCATAAACTATGTTCCCACATAGGTCTAGCTAGTGGATCCACTTAAGCTAAAAAATAGTGGTCCTACCTTAGGCAAGTAGGAATCCCTTATTCGGTGAGGGTGACACCAGGATTCCATGAATTGCTCACATGGTCTATGTCGGTTAAGGCTTACCCCCACAAAGAATGTTAATGAACTATGGTTTCTTAAGAATGCACTACTTAGTGTGGGTGGTGGTATGGGACGCCATCTATGCATTGCACAAGTAGGCTTTGAGAGAGGTTGTGGTGTTTTCCTTTATGATGTGAAGTGTAATGAATGTGATCTTATGATGATGCAAATGAAGAATGTTGATCTAATGTCTAATTAATGAAGATGTTCTTAATGTAATGAAGTTAATAAAGAATGTGACTTATGCTTAAATGAGATGATGCATGCTATACTTGGATTGTATTATGAGTTACTTCCTTGTTATGACTTATGGTCTATGAATGTGCCTTGCTTATGGTGACTTCAAAGGAGTACTTAGTTTGAGTAGTAGTATGGGATTTTGCTTGCACATTGCAGAAGTATGACTTGGGGGTTGTCTGAGGTGATGGTCCTTATGTGTTGATATGACTTAAGAAGTGTTTATGTCTATTAAGTATGACTATGGTGTGAAGATGGAAAGGTTGAATGGTAAGTTCACTTTTGGTGACCTTAAGGTGGTACTTTAGTGTGGATGGTGGTATGGGACGCTATCCATACATTGCACAAGGTATAGCTTGAGGGCTACTTGAGGTGAAGGCTTATGTGAAGGTAATGGTTTATATGTTGAGTATGTTCAAATGTGAAAATGTGACTTGAATGTTGGTTGTGACTTATATTATGCCTCTATTACTACTGTTCATGAAGTTTTAACAAAATGGCATAAAAGCATGACTTTCAAATAATTGTATGTTTCAAGCTTGTTTTTGCATGGCTATCATATGTAGTACTTAATTGTGCTAACCCATATTTTCTTTACTTTTATGAAGTGTAGGGATTGGCACTCAATTTGATTCTCCCTAGTCGAAGCTTGGATTAGAGTTCTTCCAAGACATCTTTTGGTATGTCCTCATAGATCGAGGACTAGGACTTTTAATGTTTCTAGTTCTTTCATGTTTTAAGACTATTGTTAAGATTTCTATTGTAAAGGGTTGTGTCCCTACTTTTGTTTAAAGTTGTCTAAGATGGCCATGTGAGACAATAGACTTTCGCTATTTCGATCGTTTTTAAATGAGTATTTTGATTGAATGGTTTTAAAGAAAGTTTTAATTTCCCACTATTTCTAAATATCTTATGTTATGAATGCTATGAGGCTTGTATAAGACCCCTTCGGGGTCGAGTACGCCGTGTCGCTTCCGGGGTGTAGACTCGAGTCATGACAACTAACCAGTTGTCTTTTTGCTCAAAAAATCCGCTGGATTCAAGGTACTTTGGCAATATTGTAGACAACTTTTGAATCTCGGAGCACAATTTTATGTTAGTCCTAGATGAGGACATCGGATCATACACCTTTATGCACCGTTCCTTCAATGCAACGACTGCCAAGACCTAATGAAACTCCCTATTACAATTTACAGGTACATAAACATCATATGTGAGGTACCAAGGCAGTCCAGCAGGTATACCAAACCCTTTAATAGTGCCAACGATTTTATCCTCGTATTTAGGAACAACACTAGCATTGTCAATGTATGTTTTGAAAAACAATTAGTAGTGGTATATCGATATTTACAATGACTTTGTTGCTTCGACTTCTCCCGCATATAGTATAAAATGACATCCATCAACAAGTGTATTTTCCGTATCAATTTATTTGTATGTATTCATATCTTAATCAAAACATAAAAGTGGGCATGGATTTACCTCATCAGTCCAACACCTCTTGGGTTGAGACATTACGTAGAACCAGTCCTTCTTCTTTGGAGATGCAACTACAAAATCCAATTGTTTGAACTCAAGATTCGAGCAATTGGCTAAGTAGTGATCGTCCTTGTCTCTTCTGCAATTGTGTAATTATTAAAAATAATTATTTAGTGGACAACAAGAAGAAATACTAATTATAGTTGAACGACTTTACTTTTTTGCATGATGCTTGTAAAGACCCTCATTTATCCATTGAGAGAAAGATGACATTAGTTCAATTGGACCCTCACTGTCAATGTTAAATCCTTCAAATGGATATTGTTGCTTCACATCACAACTGACGACTTCGACTTTCTTCTCTTTCTTTTTCTCTTTCTTTTTCACTTTCTCCTTCTCCTTCTCCTCCTCCTTCTCCTCCTTCTCCTCCTTCTCCTTCTCCTTATCCTTATCCTTATCTTTCTCCTCCTCCTTAGTCATTGATTTTTTTCTTTCACTAATTATAGATAGTGATTGGGAAATAGATTTTTTCAACCTCCTACACTTCAAGGGCTGTGAAATCTTCTTGGATGTATGAACATCAATATTATAAGTCATTTCTTTAAAAATATCAGTGAGTTCTTTAACACAACTAATAAAATAATCATGTTGCTGCTCACATTCTTCGCATAGACAAAAAGAGCATTTGATGTTAGAAGAGGAAACAACATCAATAAAAGATTGAGTTGTTGTCATGGATGAAGCTTCTTGTATCATTTCATCTACAAGGTAAATAAAAAAAGGTTGAGAGTTTACAATTGATTATAAAATAATAATGGGTAGCAATTTATACTTATGTTGACACAGATGGACATTATGTTGCCATAGATGTACCTTCCGTTGCCACAAATGAATCTTCTGTGGCCACAGATGAATCTTCATGTGCCACAGATGAATCTTATGTTACTACAGATGACCATTTTGTTGCCCTAACACATAGGTGATATGTTCCAACATATGACAACACTGTTGGAATATATACCAACATATCACTAAAATGTAGCAACATACGACACATTTTTCAACAAATGAAATATATGTTGGACAACTGAACAAGACTATTTTTCTAAAATTATATGAACAAAATGGTCACAAAAAGAACAACAAAAGCAACAAAAATGACTTTTCACTGAATGTTAACAATACATATACATTTCCTTAAAATTAGGGATTTATTGGGTTTGTTGATTTTCTTTCAAAAATAATAAATAATAGGTACCATTACACAATTATTCAATTTTCACATCTATAGAATGATTTATTGTTCATTAACCCAAGAAAAAAACTTAGTATTACCCATTTTAAGTCGAACACAATCTTTAGTTTAGAAATAGGAGAGAGTCACGACCGTAGATGAGGAGGAAGATAAGATAATGGGGGAGAATATTTGTTTTGATAGTTGGATTTTTGGATTTTCTAAGGAAGAAGAAGAAGAGAAGAGAGAACGTTGGGAGAAGAAGAAGAGAAAATTCTATTTTCTTTTACTTTTTTTTAAATGGTTTGGATAGAATTATAAAAGTTCAAAAATGAAGTGCTTTTTTTTGTATTTTATAAAAGATTAGAAAGTTTTGAAAATGTTAATTCGGTCCCAAATTTACTTAATTATATTTTAAAGTGGATTTGAACCTTTCTTGGTCAAAGTGTCACCAAAAACCAAACCACGACTTAATTGACACCTTTCATTTAATTTTCTCCAGAAAGATCAAATAGCAGCATCTCAATCTAAATTTTCTAACATGGATTTGAAGGCCACATATACCTCTTTAAAACTTTCCCAACAACAGCTAATATAGATAAGCGTTTGAGGCAATGATTGATTTTCCTCATGTACAGTTGTGCTTTCAATTTGAATTGAATCTTCTCTGATACGTAGGATCTATGGTCTCTTGTCGTCTTTGACCTTTTCAGGTCTAACATAACAAATAAAACATATGTGAATGACAGGTACATCCTCAAATGTTGTAGTACATCAATGATCGTGAATTTTTATAACAAATATAACAACCGATTTACTTCATAGAATTTCCCTTCACTCCACCTTTTAGATGTTCTGAGTTCCATTGCTGAGATGTGACGTAGTTCCTTCACCAAAGACGGGTCCAGTCCTTTCCTCGGAGGGCCAACCACAACAACATCCGATCCCAAAAGCCATGAAGTTGGTTCCTATGCAAGTTGTAAGTTCAAGTGAAACTTATACACATCATCAAAATCATATACAGATATTCAGCATACCAACGGAGTTCTAGGTCTGGAAAAGAAGATTAAAACAAGTTGAGTCTACAAAGACATTTGCAAAGTTTCCACCAGTAGAGTTTTCTCCAGAATTGAACTAAGAGGTCCAAGAGTTATAATAATGTTAACTATGATGAAGAAAATAAATGATAACCTTATATTGTTTAAGTACGAAGCACATACCTCTTTTTCCAATTTCCTACTTTTAAAAGAGTAAATAAACAGCTCTCCATATGTTGCTGTTTTTCCAAACTTAAAAAAGAGGGAATAAAGAACAGACATACACATGTACTGCCAATGTCACCACTATGAGTGAACTATGAGTGAACTCATCAAAGTGTGAAACAAAAATGGTCAAATGGAAGAAAATTGAACTTAGAAGACACATTAAGGCAGTTCTTCCAATAATAGAGAACCTATGAGGTAATTTTCAGAATTGCATCTGGTTTCCCAATCAAAGTACTACTTCTACTTGAGGATGATAGTGACCAAGGTTGATTGAAATACAATTATCAGTGCAAACATCATATCTTAGGATGTAGCTTCATTTTGTGGATTTTATGTAGGACCAAATTGGCTACTAAGACAAAACTTCTGAAATGGGGAAACTCCACTTAATCAAGTTGTTTCTCTATGATACTAAAACAAAATAGTTGTAGAAGTATACAGGGCAGTCCAAAACAGCTTGAAAAGAATATGATTTGATGCATGGCCTACTAAATTACCATAGCTCATCTAAGATAGTCAGGGTTACAATTGGCAAAAGTGTCTATTGAAATGGGATTACTAATAGTGTGCAGTTTGTTCGAAAAGTAAGTAACAATAGAGCCTTTCACAATAAGCAGATCCCTTTCAAGTATCTGTGTAGGACATATGCACTGCTCTGCTTAGAACTTCTAGGTGTAGGCTTGTGTAATTAATTAATAAAAAATAGGAAAAATATGGAAAAAAATTTATAAAATTAACGCCAAAAATTCACAAATAAATTTAGTAACCTTAAATTCAACAATTTCATAAATTTTAATTTTTAAAATGTGACGTAAAAAATAAAAAATCATAAAAATAAATTTAAAAAGATGAATAAAGTTGAAAAATTATGAAAATGCTCAAACACACTTCTAAACATGTGAAACTAATGATAGAGTATATATTTGTACAAATAAAAGATGTTTCAATATCGTACGAACAGTAAAAGTAATGAAAATTGGTACAAATGAACCACGTCAGGCGAAAACTTGAGAATAGATGATGGAAAGTAGATGAATATGTTGTTATGCATGAAGGGTGTTTCACACTCTTTTGATTTTTGTACGGCATGGACATCGTTGTCGACTAAACCTCGATCAATGTCGCCGTGTGAGATGTCGCTCGTCTAACAAGTGCAAGCCACGCATGATGCGGGCAGGCCACGTCCAACGTCAGCTGAACGAATTGTGCAGGACACGGACGATGCGGCCAGGCCATATCCAACATCGGCAGACCGATGTGTGCAGACTACGGACGATTCTGGCAAACCACGTCCGACGTCGGCTAACCGATGTGTGCAGGCCACGGATGATAGTGGCAGCTCACGTCCGACGTCGGCTGACAGTTGTGTGCAGGACAAAGGCGATGCGGGCAGGCCACGTCCGACGTCATCTCCATTGTGTGTAGGCCAAGGGTGATGCGGGCAGGCCATGCCTGATGATGGTTGAGCGATGTGCATAGGTCACGGCCGATGCGGGCAGTCAACGGTCGACGCCGGCTGAGCAATGTGCACAGGCCACGGCCGATGCGGGCAGTCCACGACCAATGTTGCCTGGACGATGCCGCATGTCGTTGGCCGACGTCGCTTGCCCGAATCGCACAGGCAACGTCAGATGCGTGTAGGCCTTGGCTTATGCTGCCTGGCGTTGGCCAACGTCGATGTCTCCCAACTAATACGCACACACCACGGCTGATGCATGCAGGCCTTGGCAGATGTTGCCTGGCATTGGCCGACATCGCTTGCTCGATGTACCATGCCACGTAAGATATGTGCATGCCTTGGCTGATGCTGTCTGTAGTTGACCGACGTCACCTAGCCGATGCGCGCAGGCCACAGCCGATGTCTCCCCAGCCGATGCGTACACGCCATGGCTAATGTGTGCAGACCTTGGCTGATGTCGCCTGGCCGATGCGGGCAGGCCAGGGTCGATGACGTCTGGTTGATGCGCGCAGGCCACAACTGATGTCGTCCAGCCGATGCGCACAGGCCACGACTGATGCGTTGGTTGATGTTGCATGCCATTGGTTGACGTCGTTTGCCAGATGCGCGCATGCCACGTCCGATGGGTGCATTCCTTGGTTGGTGTCATCTATCATTGGCCGACGTCGATGTCGCCCAACCGATGCACACATGGCTTATGCTTGCAGGCATTGGTTGATGTTGTCTGCCATTGGCCGATGCGCGCAGGCCACGGTCGATGTCGCCTGGCCATTGCGCGAAGGCCACAATCGATGTCGCTCATTCGATGCGCACACGCCACGGCTGATGCATGCATGCCTTGGATGATGCTGCATGACGCTGGCCGATGTCGCTTGCCAGATGCGTAAATGCCACGTCCGATGCGTGCAGGCCTTGGCTGATGCTGCCTGCCGTTAACCGACGTCACTTGTTCGATGCCCACATGCCACGTCCGATGCGTGGCCCACTTGGAGCTCTAGATTCTGTGGCGTGGATTCTGACTTAGAGGAGTAGCATCGTTTTTCCTGAGAATCATAATGAACATGTACAACCAAAATATGCACGTTCGAAGGTACAAACACACATTGGCATCTACAAAAAACTTGTATATATATAAAAAAAAAAGTTTTCAACAATTTTTTTAATTCTTATTTTTTCGGTAAATCTCGAAAATGAATAATTAATTAATGAAAAATAGGAAAAATACATAAAATTAACGCCTAAAAATCACAAATAAATATATTAACCTTAAATTCAACAAATTCATAAAAAAAATATTTTTTTTTATTTTCTTTGGTAAATCTCAAAAATGAGTAATTAATTAATAAAAAATAGGAAAAATATAAAAAATAAAATAAAATTAAAGCTGAAAATTCACAAATAAATATAGTAACCTTAAATTCAACAATTTCATTTTTCTAAATTTTTATTTTTGGTAAATCACGAAAATGAGTAATTAATTAATAAAAATAGGAAAAATATAACCAAAAAATCACAAATAAATATAGCAACCATAAATTCAACAATTTCATAATTATTTTTTAATTTTTATTTTTTTGTAAATCCCTAAAATGATTAATTAATTAATAAAAATAGGAAAAATATGAAAAAAAATCACAAATAAATATAGTAACTTTAAATTCAACAATTTCATAAATTTTAATTTTTAAAATGTGACGTAAAAAACAAAAGACTGTAAAAATAAAATAAAAATGAATAAAAGTTGGAAAAATATGAAAATACTCGAAAACACTTCTAAACATGTGAAACTAATGATAGAGTACATATTTGGACAAATAAAATATGTTTCAATATCGTACGAACCGTAAAAGTAATGAAGATTGGTACGAATGAACAACCTGAGGGGGAAACATTGCAAATAGATGATGGAAAATAGATGAATTTGTTACTATGCATGAAGGTTGTTTCACACTCTCTTGATTTGTGTACGGCATGGATATCCGCATGTTGTCTACTAGACCTATACCAATGTCACCGCGTTCGACGTCGCTCGTCTAAGAAGTGCAAGCCACGGACGATGCGGGCAGGCCACATCCGTCATCGGCTGACTGAAGTGTGTAGCCCACGAATGATGTGGCCAAGCCACGTTTGACGTCGGTAGACCAATGTGTGTAGGCTACGGACGATGCTGGCAGGCCACGTACGATGTCGGCTGACCGATATATGCAGGCCACAGATGATAGTGGCAGCCCACATCGGCTAACCGTTATGTGCAGACCAAAGGCGATGCGAGCAGGCCACGTCTGACGTTGGCTAACCATTGTTTGCAGGCCAAGGGCGATGCGGTCAGGCCACGCCGGACGACGGCTGAGTGATGTTCACAGGTCACGGCCGATGCGGGTTGTCCACGACCAATGTCGCCTGGCCGATACCATCTTCCGCTGGCCGACATCGCTTGCCCAATGCGCACATGCCACATCAGATGTGTGTACGCCTTGGCTGATGCTTCCTGTCGTTGGCTGACGCCGATGTCACCGAGCCGATGTGCACACACCACGGCTGATGCGTGAAGACCTTGGATGATGTTGCCTGCCATTGGCAGACGTTGCTTGCCCGATGTGCACATGCCATGTCAGATGTGTGTAGGCCTTGGCTGATGCTACCTACCGTTGGCCGACATCACCTAGCCGATGGGCGCAGGCCACGACCGATGTCACCCAGGCACACGCCACGATTGATGCATGTAGTCATTGGATGATGCTGCCTACCATTGGCCGATGTTGCATGGCAGATTCACGCAGGCAACAACCGATGTCGCCTAGCCGATGCTCGCTGGCCACGGACGATGTCATCCAGTTGATGCTCATACGCCACTACTGATGTTGCATGTTGTTAGCCGACGTCGTTTGCCATATGAGCACATGCCACATCTGATGCGTGCAGGCCTTGGCTGCCTATCGTTGGCCGACGCCGATGTAGCCCAACCGATATACACACGCCACGGCTGATGCATGCAGGCCTTGCCTGATGCTTCCTGCCGATGGCCGACGTCGCTTTCCCGATGCGCACATGCCATGTCAGATGCATGTAGGCCTCGACTGATGCTGCCTGCCGTTGGCCGACGCCGATGTCACCCAGCTGATGCTGCAAGCCTTGGTTGATGATGCCTGCCTTAGCCAACGTCGCTTTCCCGATTAGCACATGCCATGTCAGATGCGTGCAAGCCTTGGATGATGCTGCCTGCCGTTGGTCAACATCTCCTGGCCGATGCATGTAGGTTACAGCCGATGCCGCCCAGCCTATACGCACACGCCATGGCTAATGCATGTATGCCTTGGCTGATGCTTCACGTCGTTGGCCGATGTGGCCTGGCTGATGCGCACAGGTCACTGTTGTTGTCGCCAGGTTGATCCGCGCAAGCCACGGCCGATGTTGCCCAGCTGATGTGCACACGCCAGGGTTGATGCGTGCAAGCCTTGGCTGATGTTGCATGCCATTGGCCAACGTCATTTGCTAGATGTTCACATGCCACGTCTAATACATGCAGGCCTTGGCTGATGCGGCCTGCCGTTGGCCAACTCTGATGTTGCCTAGCCGATGCGTGTAGGCCTCGGCTGATGTTGCCTGCCATTGGCTGATGTCGTCTGGCCAATACGCACATGCCATGGCTGCTGATGCCTGGCAGATGGGCGCAAGCCACGTATGACGTTGACTGACCGTTGTGTATAGGCTAAGGGCGATGCGGGCAGGCCGCACCCGACGATGGATGAGCGATGTGCACAAGCCACGATCGACGTCGGCTAAGCGATATGCACAGGTCGTCGGCTGATTCGGGTTGTCCATGACCAATGTCGCCTTCCCGATGCCGCCTGCCGTTGATCGACATCGCTTACCCAAGTGCACTTCCCACGTCAAATGTGTGTAGGCCTTGGCTGATGTTGCCTGCCGTTGGCTGACGCTCATGTCGCTCAGCCGATGCGCACATGCCACGACTGATGCATGCATGCCTTGGCTGATGTTGCATGTCGTTCTCTGACGTCTCTTGCCCGATGCACACATGCCACGTCAGATGCGTGCAGGCCTTGGCTGATGCTGCCTGTCATTGGCCGATGCGCGCAGGCCACGACCGATGTCGCCCAACCGATGCGCACATGCCACGGTTGATGCGTGCAGGCCTTGGCTGATGCTGCCTGTCGTTGGCTAATGTCGCATGACCGATGCGCGCAGGCTACAAGTGATATCGCCCAGCCGATGCGCACACGCCACTGTTGATGCGTGCAGACCTTAGCTGATGTTGCATGTTGTTGGCCAACGTAGTTTTCCAGATGCGCACATGCCACGTCTGATGCATGCAGGTCTTGGCTGATGTTGCCTGCCGTTGGCTGACGTCGATGTTGCCCAGCCGAATTCAATGGAAACTCTATTGTCTATCCACCCCTCTTGACATGGTGATGAACGTTATTTCATTGAGCTTATTAACTTAAAAGGTGGTCAACCATATTCTCTTCTTTGAGTACCCCGTCAGTTTGGGAAAGTTCAAGTGATACCACTGCGATCCGATATGGATTACTATAAGTATGACTTTGGACAAAATGATCTAGAAGTCCATAACATACTTCAAAGATGAGAGAGGGTGATAACTATAGATACAAGTATACGACTCTCTTTCTATATAGCGGAATACTACATGTGGATCCTGGAGGGTAGAGAATTAAGTGAAGAAGGATATTATGGGATCACCGATGAAATAGAAAATATATTGGCACGCAACTTACGGAACTTTGGATATAAAGTCACCCCATATACAAGAGGGTTAATGGCTCCAAGCTCTTGGGATTGATATCTTCAAGATTTCAAAATTTAGGATTTCCCATGTTACCCCATTGTTCCCCTTGGTTTATTTTTGTTTCTATGATATAATAGTTGAATTGTATCCATTAAACGAAAGTTTGCTTCTTTTTTATTTTTTTCTAAGCTAAACTCCAAATTGGCAAATAAGGCTTGAATTAATCATTTGCATAACTTATTTTTCATGTTAGGCCTACCTCTGGCTCAACGAGGCTCTTTGCATTTAGGACGTTTACTTTAACAAAACAATGTTCTTGTTATCTCAATTTATGCAATGTTCTAACTTAGTTTTTCTTTTGATTTTACTTCTATTTACCCTTTTCCAATTGTTGACTTGTAGACCATGGTTTACCACAAATGATCAAAGGGCGCTCCTCTTTCTCTTCCAAGTGAGAATCGCAAAAGAAAGAGAAAGATGACTAATAATAAGGTTATTGTCACGACCCGAGAGTACCCCCTAGTCGTAACATGGCGTATTCAACCCCGAAGGGGTCTTATACAAGCCACATAGTCATTCATTGCATTGAATAATGAAAATAGTGCGGAATAAAAAAACTTATTTACATCCACACATT
>JAJOOS010025068.1:0-12635 GCA_029582725.1 Solanum chiquidenum
TAGTAAGCCAAGCTCATCACTTCTAGGAAAAGCCCTTTAGCCACCACCACCTACACTTGGTGTAAAAAGATGAAGAAGAATGGTGTTAGTACAAGAATGCACTAAGTATGATAACCATGCAAAAACATGCTTTTAAAAGGCCATTTAGTTGGAAACCATGCATCATGCCTTTTTAGAGAAACTTCAAGGACATTTAGTACAATAGGAACAATATAAACCACATACATCATCATAAACATGGAAACCATTCATAATAGCACATAGAGCCACTTATAACATTTTAGGCACATTCAATGCATACAATACATTACCTTCCTCTTTATCTCTACTCCCTTCCTCAAGCAATCCTTAGGGAATACTTGGTGCAATGTATCACCTTAAGGTTACCAAAGGTGAACTTACATATAGCCTTCATCAATCCAACCACATATATTCGTCGAGTCATAATCACACCATAAGACAGAGTCTCCACAAAGGAACCATCACCTAAGACAACCCCCAAGTCACACTAGTGCAATGTGCAAGTAGCATCCCATAATACTACTCACACCAAGTGTTCCTAGGAAGTCACCATAGACTAGGCACATCATATTCAACGAGTCTTAACATCTTCATTTAACATTAGATATAAGACCAACATACTTCATAACATCATATAAGGACTCATTCATTTACTACATCATTAGTCATAACCCATTTAGTTCATATCATAGGTAAAACACCCTCACAACCCCTTCACAAGCTTACTTGTGCAATGTAAACATGGAGTCCCATACCCCAACATATACTAAGCAAACCCATTAAGAAGTCATAAGTGTAATTCACATGCATAATCATACTTCATGTCTTGACATACGTAAAATCAACCTTAACATGCTTTCATAATAACATGCGTAGACCATAGTCTTCATTACATAAAGAGCCTAATCATAACTTCCCTTAGATTCCACTTGTGCAATGCATAAGTAGGGTCCATAATCCTACCTACACTAAGAAACTCTTCAAGAAATCATGACTAGAGTTCATTTTATTATCTTAGTTCATTTCTTAACTTTCGAGAGACATTGCCATAACCGACATAGACCATGTGAGCTATAGAGAATACAGTGTTCTACTCCCACACTGAAAAGAGAGGGGACTACTTGCCAAGGTAGGACCTACATACATAATAACTATCTAGTGGATCCACTAAGCTAAGACCTACAGGGGCACGTAGTTATGGAACAAGGAGATTGCTACTAGAAACCTTGACTTTCTAGCGTAGAGGTTTCCATCTCATGAGACAACATCTATGTTGGGAACCCAGACTTGCTAAACGTGAAGGTCCTCTTGTGGGAAGCCGGACTTGCTAAACTTGAAGCCCCCACCCTCATTTTTCATGTTCACTCGGTGCTAAGCTCCAACTCCCTTTTTAAACATCTTTAAACCTTTATTTAACATTAGTTCATAAAATAGGCTTTAGGGAATTAATCCCTCAAATCATATAGCTCAAAGCTTTCTAAGATGAGAATGACCTTTCATCATAGAACCTACATTATGTGAGAATGACCTTTCACATAGTCATACCATATTCATAACATAGTCTAGTTTAGAGTACAACTGAGGAAACCTTTCAAGAGACTCACTTTCACTAGATTATCATCAACCTTATTCATTCCTTTATGTGTGTGTGTGTACATATGTGAGAAATCCTTTCACATAAACACCTTTATGCAACACATATTCATACCTTGCTAATCATACACTTTGCATGCATAATAAGTTGTAAGGGTGCATATAAGAGTTAACCTTTCAATAGACACCATAACACATCATATTCATAGTTATACATGTAGAGTGTGTGTGTGCATATTGGTACTCATAGTGACATGATAGCAACAACATTGATATTGAGTGCACTTCATTTCAAAGGATCACAACACATTCACAATGTCCCCAAATCATGGGCAATTCACATATAAAGCCTTTAGGGATTCTAGACCACACACCCACACTTCATCATAGGGGACAAGCATACATTCAATATTGAATAGGTACTCCAAACATGTATAAGATCACACATTCATATAGGAGTCATACAGGTAGGGGTCATTTCACAATATTACTTAACATAATCAATCATGTAGACCGCACCTTATCCCTAACATTATCATTCAGATTATACTCCTTATCATCAACACACTTTTAACATCATGATAGCATTGAGGATTTCATACATAACCTTTATGGCACAACTTCATAAATATATGCATCATAATCATCAATTCACTTCACATATATTGCCTTCAAGCCCATGATCTCAACATGCATAGATAGACAAGAAGTAAACACCACCACCATAAGTGGACCAAACCACACAACATCAATTCTCATACTATAAACTAGAAGTTAGGTAAACTTACCAATTCTCCAAGCCATGATCACCATGGATAAATCCTCAAAAATTCATAATCAATTTACATATATAGCAATAGGAATCAACAATGTAATACAATAACATAAACATAATTCAAGTACAATTCTATAAACAAAGGGATCAACCCATAACTTTGCCCATAAAGCCATAATTCTCAACTCATCAATATACCAACAATTCAACATGAATAAGTATATATAATCATAGGAAACATCAATACAATCTAATCTAAACATAATTTCACCAATAGAGATCATATTCACAAAGACCCACATCATAGGCCAATTTCTGAGAATATGGGGATCATGGGTTCTTCAAGAATTCCTTTGAAAATTATCTTAAAACCCTTAATTCCACAACAATTCATCAATAGAATGATTTAGAAAATTGTTTGACAAAGGACCCATGTTTAGATTGAGAATTGGGAATTTTGGTCTTTGAATCACTTTTGAAAATCTTTGATAGAACTCCTTGAATGAGAGGTTATTCAAGAATCAAGAGTTACCATACTTTATTTATTGAAAACCCATGAAATTGATGAATAAATCAGTTGAAAACTCATCTTCTAGCTTGAGCTTCATCAAGGTCTTCAATGGAGTTTTTGAGAGAATCTACTTGTGAGTGGGAAGGGTCAATTTGAAGAATGGGGTCTAGTTCTAGGTTTTTGGGTTTTAATCAACTTAAAATACCCTATAATAGGTAGAATAACCATTTATAATAATTCTCCAAAGTACCCAAACTACCCCTCACTTAGTTGGACCTTTTAAACAAGTCAAACTTGAGTTTTATTTTCGCAAATTTTATCGTGGATCAAGTTCACGACGCGGAGGTGTTCCCACAAGTTTCTAGAAATTAAATTTTGAGACAGTATAGGTCAATACATGTCCACGACGTAGAATAAACATTTGGCCTTTGGTGGAGCTAGTCCGCGACGCGGATGTTCTCCTTCCAAGAGCAACTTCAAGCTGCCTTGGCAGCTTTTTTGGCCAAGGGTTGGGGTCCTCCTCGGGGACCCTTAGGGTGGTCCCGGGGAGTCATACCCGAACGGTTTTACCCTAAAAATATTTATTAAGACACTAGGGTCACCTCCACTGATTTTAGACTCCAAACAACACATAAAAATATGAACATACTAAAATACACCAACACGTAAAAGACTAGTTTCTGAACGTCTTGGTTGTCCCTTGACGTTTGACTTCCAAACTCTTTAAAGTGACTAAAATGTCTATTCTTCATTATTTTAACAAGTTATTAATGCATAAAACCCATGTGAGGCTCTACTTTATCCTACTTCATTTTGAGGGTTATTACAAGTATTACCAGAGGGTTCAGAGGGCTATGTGGTGTACTTTGATGCCTCTGGTGTTGGGTTGGGATGTGTTATAATGCAACATGGTAAGGCCTACGAGTCTAGTTTCCAATGCATCAATCTGTTTGTTCATACATGGAGAGATATTCGTATTTTCGCAAGACTGAGCAAGCCGGCGGGTGAGGTGGGTCCCCAGGTCGGTGGAACTTTATATATATCATCTTCTTAGACTTTTCTTCATTTTTCCTTCATTTTTCTTAGGGAAGAACCATAAAACTCACAAAACCCACTTCTAGGATCAGCCAAGTTACAGAATTTTGTGACTTAAGTCCTTGACAAAAGTTGTTCTACGCGTTGAGCTCGTCAACATGGTATAATTTGTTTTATCATTTTTTCTAGCATATCATACTTTGGTGTGTGGACAGCAGGTGTTTGGGCATATTTTAAAGTTTTGAGGTGTATTACGAACTTAAACTCAAGGTAAGACCCTTCTTTCATCAACTCTAGCTTTGATAAGTCGAAAATAGCGATTTGTGATGGAAATACATATCTTTTATCAGATTATTATTGTATCTTCTATTCTTTTATGTTGATTATGGTCCTGCCTTGTTGTAGTATCGAGGGGTGTTGTGAGTAAAGTTGTTAGGCCACATGAATTCAGTGAAAAAGGTATGTTAAGGCTATTCCCTTCTTACAACATATTTCCTTAAAGCTTAGGAGCAATGTAATTGGGTTGGTATACTTGTTGTACTTGTAGCCATTATTGTTGATTGTTGGCTGCTCAGGTGGATACAATCCTCCCATGTCGGGATTCTTATTTAGTTAGTAGCGTCCCTATGTTGAACACGACTTGGAGGCTATCCACATAGGTTGCTTATAGCTAAATTTCTTGCTTCTAGCCTATTGGATTGTTATTGTTTCCCTTGGTGATATTGTGGTAGCTGCATGAATGTGATCTCTCCCTATAAGAGCTATGTTCTACCTACGGGGCTATATGGCTGCCTAGAAGGGCTATGAGTTGCCTACGGGGTTATATGGCTGCGTAGAAGGGCTATGAGTTGCCTACAGGGTTATATTGGTGCCTAGAAGGGCTATGAGTTGCCTACATGTCTATATTGACACCTAAGAAGTGTATGTACTACCTACAGGACCCTGTTATTGCCTAAGAGGGCTATGAGCTGTCTATAAAATATGTTGATGCCTAAGAGAGCTATGTGCTGCCCAAAGGGCTATACTAATGCCTAAGAGGTCTATGTGATTGCCTACGGGGCTAGGCGACTACTGATACGTGTATATAGACTGATTGGCACCTTCTAGGCTTATGGCTGCCTGGGTAGGGGGTCTTGTGTGTTGTTTGTACCTGCCGAACTTATGGGGGCTTGGTTAGGCTGTTGTTTTATTATTTTTGAGAAGTTTAGATTTAGGGGCAGGTCAGTACACTTATCTTATCCCTTATTTATTTATCGGATTATTCCAGTATATTAGGATACCTGCTCATAGTCTATTGCTTTCATACTCTGTAAATTATTTTGTACTGACGCCCCATTGCCTGGAGCGCTGCATTCATACATGCAGGTCCCGATAGATGACCCAGTAGACCTCCTCAGCAGCAGGAGTGACTTTTATCTGGTTGGCTAGCCTCTTTCCTCCGTAGCTGCTAGAGTTGGGAGGTTTGTTAGCTTTTGCAGTATATATATTTATGGGTAGGTTGAGGACCTGTCCCGCCAATCTTTACTACTTTTAGAGGCTTGCAGACTAGTGTGTTGGGTATAGTTACGTTATGGCCATGTTGCCCTAGCTTGTTGGTTTTTTGAAGCTTGTTAGCTGTTTGATTTATTGTCTTGATATATACCTGCTTTCAGTTTCGGTATAGAGATTATGGTAGCCTCGACGGCCCAATTAGGACTTTTGTGCTAGTTGGCTATGTATTTATATGAACTTTTGGGAGTAGCTATTTTTTTTATATATCTGTTGGCAGGGGCCTTGCCGGCTGATGGCATAATTTTAAGCCGAGATATACTTGTTTATTTTCTTGATTGAGTGTGGCTACCATGCGCTAGTAGCAAATGGTTCAGCAAGGTCAACTCAGGCCTGAGTTTTGGCATTAGGAGCAAGTTGCACCCCTTGAGTTTGGGGTGTAAGATTTATGATGTGGGTTTGATGATATGAAAGTTGATGAATGGAATATGTCTAAATTGCTTTGGGTTATAGAATTGTGTCATTATCTATGCCTTAATTGTAGTAAATTGTTGGTGTGTTGGTGATTTGAGACTCATGACCTTGAAGGGCAAATTATGATCAAATTACATATTGAAGTAGAATTGTGCTTCATCTATTTGATCCACTTGAAACGTGGAGGTGTTTACTTACTATGTATATTGTGGTATTGAATTGATGTATATCTTCCTTGTACCTCTATATATGATCATGATGTAGAGTATATGTGTGTGATTCCAATGAATGTATAATGATCATGTTTAGAATGTAATTGTGTTATTGATTGAAAGCATATTCTCAATTAACACACATGAATGATGATGATGGAATGTGAAGGGTTTTCTCCTATGTGTTGTATCTTGAATTGCTAGGCTTAGACATCGTCTTCTTGTACAATGAATGTATCTTGACTTAAAGTCTTAATGTCTTGAATTGGTAGACCTAACATTAGTAGCCTTTCATGAATGAATAAATGAAGGATAAAGTATTCTAGGCTAAACCTTGAATCGGTAGACCTAATATTGGTGGCCCTTCATGAGGAGTCTAGGAACTAATGTAATGTAAAAACCTTGAAGCGATAGACCTAATGTTGGTGGCCCTTTCATGTGTGAAATGATGAACCTTATATCGGTAAACCTAATATTGGTGGCCCTTCGTTGAATGTCAACGAGCTATCCTTAATGTTCCTTGAATCGGTAGACCTAATGGTGGTGGTCCTTTCTCGTGTAATGTACCTTGGGTCGGTAGGCCTAATGTTGGTGGCCTTCTCAAGTACAACAGTGTAATGCGAATGAACTACTCTATGGGAATGGAGGCTAAGCACCGAGTGGATATGGTAAGATTGTGACTCTCCCAATGTTAGGTTAGAGTCCAATGAACATCTTTCTTATCCCATAAAAATGTGCCCACATAGGTAAAACACACTTAGTTCTACATTAGGCAAGTGGAATACCTTCCTTCGGTGTAGGGTTACATGACATTGGATTCCATGATTTAGCTCTCATGGTCTATGTCGGTGAATGCCTATTCCCATCATGTGAGATATGCATTATGGTTTCTTGATGAGTTCTATGAAGTGTGGTGGTAGTATGGGATGTCATCCATGCATTGCACGAGTAGGCTTTGAGAGGGTCATAGTGAGTTCTCTAAATCTTAATGTCTAATGTATGAATTGTCCTAAATGAAGCTAATGAAGACTGTTGACTCTTATATGCTTAAATGAGATGATGTAAATGATGCATGCTATACTTGGATCGTATCATGAGTTACTTCCTTGTCATGACTTATTGTATATGAACGTGCCTTGCTTATGGTGACTTCAAAGGAGCACTTAGTGTGAGTAGTTGTAAGGGATGCTGCTTGAACATTGCACAAGTATGACTTAGGGTTGTCTTAGGTGATGGTCCTTATGTGGTGATATGACTTTTGAAAGGTTTATGTCTCTTATGTGTGAGTATTGTGTGAAGATGGAAAGGTTGAATGGTAAGCTCACTTTTGGTGACCTTAAGGTTGTACTTTAGTGTAGATGCTGGTATGGGACGCTATCCATACATTACACAAAGTATTGCTTGAGGGTTACTTTAGGTGAAGGCTAAATGTGAAGGTAAAGGGTTACATGTTGATTATGTTCTAATGTGGTTAAATGACACGTATGTGGTTATGTTTGAATATTATGCCTCTTATTCTATATTCATGAGATTTTATCAATATGGCATATAAGCGCGACTTTCAAACAAAATGTCTGTTTTAAGCATGTTTTTGCATAGCTATCATACTTAGTACTTAATTGTGCTAACCCATTCTTCTTCTATGTTTTTACTACAAGTGTAGGTTTCGGCAAGTGATTGCTTCTATCTAGATTGAAGTGCTTGGATTGCTATTCTTCCAAGATCAAGTGGTATATCCTCATAGATCAAGGACAAATGTTTAGAAGTTTCCGTTATTTCATGTAATAGACAATATTAGTCTTTTCGATTGTAAAGGGACGTGACCCTACTTTAGTCTTCAAGTCATTGTTTAGATGGCAATGTGAGACTTAAACTTCCGATGTATCTTTCAAAAGATTTTTAATGAGTATTTTTTATTGTTTAGATTTAAATAAGTTTTCATTCCGCACTATTTCTATGTCAAATGCAATGAAATGCTATGAGGCTTGTATTAGACCCCTTCGGGGTCGAGTACGCCGTGTCGCATCTAGGGGCTAGCCTTGGGTCGTGACAAACACGGTACCACAACGTAAGATTTTGGAAATAGTTTTTAGGATTGATGTCTCACAAGCCACGTCTAGTAGAGTCTTCATCATTTGTGTGAGTCGTGACACATCTATAAGCGAAAAGCTATAGGACGTTAGGGAGTTGCACTTCTTTCATTATTCTTGAACTCGTGCCTTAGAGTTTAGATCTATAAGTCTTTTTTTCTTAACCCTTCTCTTGTGTTTATAGGATATGAATACAAAGGCTAACCCAAGAAGGATGGAAAAGGAGATTGTAAATGAGGGAGTTCTTTCCCAAGATCTTCAAGGCAACCAAGTTCAACTAGGCAATGAAGGAAAGCGAGTTCCGGTGGATCCCCTGGCTATGACTCATGAGTCCACAAATTAAACTCATTTAGGGCGTTATTTTAATAGAAATAGTGTCCTCAAATGCTTATTTAATATAAATATCTGATGAAAACACTTAAATTTCAGGTATTTGACGTGTTAGTGGAAGCATGGACACATTGGCACAAAAAGGAACAAAAGGGCTGAAAAGAACGAAGAAGAGGAAGCCTGAGCATCGCCAAGTATCAAAAAGGCAATGAAAGGAGCAGTCGACGTTTCGCCGATCAGTTCCGCGAAGCAGAAGTATACCACCTAATGATACAGAACACACAGATGCTGAAGGAAAAGCAAAAACGATGATGAACTAGAAGAAGGGTGAATCGCCGAGCAATCCCCCATCACTATTTTCTGAAGTCTATAAATACAAAACTCTTTACAAGTTTTTGTGTGGAACATGAGAGTAAAACCATAATTGTAACTTTCACTTAGCTCTCTTATTTTATCTCAAGTTTGGAAAGATTTTTTGGGAGACTTGAAGAGAGAAGGAGTTCATCTATCCCAAATTGGAAGTGAGTCTTCTCAATTCTTCTTCCTTTGCTTATATTAAGGTTTAATTTCTTATACCCATTTGATTTCTTTTTCATTTTAGGTATAATTTCTTATTTCTTGATGTGTGGCTAAAAAACCACATTCTTGGGGTGTGATTTTGCAAATATGTGTTGATATTATTGTTGGGTTTTGCTTGCTGATAGGTTAGATGTATTTTAATGGTGATTTCACGTAGTGGTTGTGGTTTAATTTAATGGGTTTGTAGTTGCAAATACAAAACCACCCATGTGTTTTTCTCTTGCTTGAGAGAGAGGTCGCGAAACTAAGACCGCTAGACTGATGGCCTAAGGAGTGGGTCGACATGAGGTTCACCTCGAGAGGGTGAACCCTAGTGCCATATCCTAACACTCAGTTGGAGAGAGTGAGTGGGGTAAGGCGTAGGCTGGCCTTCATGCGGCAAATGGGTGTCCGAGAGGAACCCATTTGAAACAGGGTAAGTTGCCCGAGAGGGAACCTATTTCCATCTAAAGCTTAGCCTAGTCACTATTATCTTGCAAATTTCCTATCGAAAGCATGTACCCAATGATAAATATCAATATATATTGCAGTCACACCCCAAAAATTTCTCCCCATACTTGAATTTTCTCTTTATTTTTGTTGTTTTAGCTATACTTGTGACAAACCCCCATTGATATTTGACAGTTTGGTGTCACCCACTTGAATTTACTTTGTTTTTATTCGATAATTTCTAAAACTACAGCTAACTAGAACAAAATTCTAGCCTAACTACTATTTTCACTACCACTCCCTTGGGACACGACCCCAACCGTTGGTAGGGTTACTATATTATCGACGATCATTGACACTCAAACCGTAGGTTAGTGTCGTTGGTCACGATAAGCATCAAAATGGCGCCGCTGCCGGGGAGTGGTATCCGTTGAGAATTTTTAGTTTAATAACATTTTTGTTCTTATTAGTTATAGTGATACTTACTTAATTTTTAGTTTTGTTTTACTTGTTTGGATGTTGAAACAGGAATGAGTGTGAATGATGACAAAGGTCCCAAATGGACCAAGTGCTATCTTCTCTCTACCCTGAGCCAAAAGAGGGGTGGCCTTATGAAAATGAGGCAAACCTCACTAATGGAACTTGAGTGAGGAGTTGCATCGTGCTACAACGTTAAATAAGGCGCTTCTTTGGAGGCAACCCAAGGTCGTAAATGTGGGATTTTACTTTTATAAATAATAGTGTGTTAGTTGTACAGATTGAGGAAGGAAAGTGCTTGAAAAGATATACGGTGGCGAGCAATGTGTCCTTCTAGCGGATCGCCGACAAGATTGGCGTACCCGATCATTCCCGCCGTTTGACTCAATACACCTCAAAGGTTGAGTTTGTAAAACTCAGCGTAGTGAGAATTTCGTCGGCGTATCGCCAACCCAGTTGGCGATCTCGACGAAGACCACTAATGTGATTTCCACATGAATTGAAAATCCGGATATATTTGGCGAGGTAATTAGACATTCGGTTCTTTCCCGAGTGATTGGGAAAATTTGACTAACATCGTCGAATAAGCAGAAGTTGGATGGTCACTAGCCACAGGTTTAAAAGTTCCATTTCATTCACTTTCTTTCACTTTGTCCCTTTTCACAAACTCACACTCGCACTCTAGTAGTTATATTTCTTGCACTTTTAGAGTATTTTAAGTGTCGGATTGTGCTCGAATTTGGATCGCATTGCCGCCTAGCATGTCAGTACTATCTAAATCGGCACCAAAGGTTCGTAATCAAACCCCTCAGTTATTTTATCAAAATTTGTACTCATTTACATAATGATTAATAGTATAAAATCTCTGTTGAGTTTCTGAGTTACTGGGATTGTATATATTATCGATTATGATTTGGTACTTTCTGCATGATTTGAGGGACTCCCACTTAACTATGCTTTGAGTTAAATTGTTACGCGGTGGGAATAGAAATTTCTATGGGTCTTCATTGAAATTGAGTTATATAAGCTTAAGTTTAAATATCTAGGGTTGCGGGGTAAAATTTGAAAGGTTGGGTTGAAAATAGACACGTTGAACTGATCGGCGAGATGAACAAAATCTGCCGAACTACTTGGCGGTTCGCCTAATGTCCCCATTTCACCTTTAACTAAATACTTTATGTATTAATTGATTTGTGACTTTCGGCGGTTAGTTTAATTCTCAAAATGCACATGGCGACTCGCCGAAAGATCCCTTGTTCGCCCTTTGTCTGGGCCCTTGTATCATTTGTACATCATTTTCAACGATTAGCCTAACCGGATAAACACTTTGCCAACTAGCTTGGCGAAGCGATTCCACACTCAGAAACACCCTTTTGCTCCTGTTTGAATTATTATCTAACTTATCCTTGAAGTCTTTGCAGAAATGGCAAGACCAAAAGTCGCAGGGAGAAATGATTCACCTTGGTACATAAGAGCACGAGAGTTTAAAAATGATGAAAAGAAAGCAGAGCTAGCCAGACAACGGAAATAAACCAAGGAAGCCAGGGCAAAGAGACAAATTACCATCGACCCTAATGCGCCTCCATGGGCTCAAAGTTTTGTTAATGCAATACGGGCCTTCGGAGCAACTCATGAGATAGATCAGATGATTGCAACTAATCTTGTTGCAGAGGCCAAGGAAAAGGCAAACAATGAGGACCAAAACTACAATACTCCGGGGACCATTGTTTTACTTCAAGGAGATGCATCAGGCATTGATGCCCTGGCAGATAGAGAGACTGCATAAACAAGACCCTTCTTTACCTCTCTCATTGTCTTATCATTCTTCAACTCTGGATACTGTCATTATTTGCATTTGAGGACAAGCGCTCTTATTTGTAGTGGGGTGAGGCCCACCTTGTTTTGCTTGTTTCGGATACTTGTGTTTTGATGTACATTTGGGTTGTCTATTTTTAATTGTATTTTTAAAACTGCTTTGCGATTGTTTGAGCTTATGGCTATCTTTTGGGTTTACTTGAAAAATAATTTTGACCCTTCCGAAAAAATTTCAAATTTCAAAAATTGTCGCCACCTCTTGTGTTGAAAGTGAATGTTCTTGTACAAATTCAACTCTCAATTTCGATCAATACCGATGACTTGAATAGTGCTCTCAATCGAACAAACATAAATGTGCGGCTACGACGTGAACAAATGAAGCTGTATAGAAAATATGTGAACTCTTTCCATCTCGTTGTCATTAGCCATTTCTCAAATTGATTCTCTTGTAATGACCGTTCCACACTAGCAAAAGTGTGTAGTCTTGTTTGACTTAAGTGTCGATGCCTTGTGTGATGAGCTTACTTTGAACCTTGCATGAATAAACCTAGAATTTGGCACGTTAGTCTGATTGATTTAGTAAGGTGTGCTCTTGAGATGATCCTAGGCAACGTTTGAAGAGTGTGAGTCAATTTGACAAATACTTATATTGTGGCCTACCCGTGAGCGTGTGAAACTCTCTTGAACACCCTTTGACCCTTATCTTTCTTTGAAAGAACCTTGATGAACCCTGGACCTTACTTGATCCACTACCTATAATCCTCTTGATTTTTGGTTTAGTGAATAGCCAACTTAGGCCAAAAGTC
>JAJOOS010025069.1:0-11633 GCA_029582725.1 Solanum chiquidenum
AAATTCGTTATTTCGAGTTTATACAAAAATAACTGAATTATACAAATGTACCCGCGAATTATACAAACCTGCGAATTATACAAATCCGCGAATTATACAAATGAGGCAGCTTAAACTATAGCTACAATCCGTAAATATGCAAACTATAGTTATTCTTGGGACTCCATGGACCAAGATCTGCTTTTATTATATGGTCAATACCGATCTACTTTAGTAGATCATATGGATGTAGAAAAAGCAACGAGCATAATTAAGTTTATTATAGTGGTTATTTGTGAAAGTTCCTCATAATAGAAACACATGACTAACAACTTATTGACTAAGTCTTACTTAAAATAAAAGCTGTAAAACTATATTTACTGCAGTTCAAAAGCAGATTTTTAACAATAGAGAATTACATCAATTAGTTGAAAATCTAAAAGATACAATTGATTTATTTTCTTTAGAAAGTGTACTGCTTAGTCCAAGATGTATCAAATGATCATGCCACAAAATTCTAATGACAAAATATCATGCTACAAATTAAAGAATATAACATTAAGAGTATATAACTCTATAAGAAGCATATGACAACAGTTTAACACAATATTATTATATTACATAATGAGATTACTCCTTCTATTTCACATATAATTTTTAAAAAATTGGAGTTAGTAGCTACTCTTGAGCAACAAACTCAATATTAAGAAAATAGTTCGTACCAAATAGTTTTATACAATCCTCCCGTTACCCCAACATTTGTTTTACTCTCTCCCATTTCCCGAACATCCCCTAGCATCAACATTTTTATTTATTTCTATTTGTTTGCTAGGTTTTTATCATCATTTTTTTTTAGGATTGGTCAGATGAAAAATATTTTAACACATCAATTGTATCTATTCAACCAATATGAATACATGAAATAGAAGCTTTGAGAAAGTATAAGATCACATGGCAGGCTTTAAGAGCTAAATCTAGTAACATAATTTTTAATGTTAAACTTATAATCATTATCCAAGAACAATCGCTAATGTCACAATCAATAATTGTCCATTATCAATAAACAAAACAAAACAACGAAAAAAATTCTTTTTTTAAGAGAAAACAGATAAAAAATTTAAAGGTCCTTAAAAGAATGTGGAATGGTACCTTAAGGGCTTGAAAATTGGAGAACCTGAAATAATCAACCTTTTCACATGATTTAACCTTCTTGTTATTTTAACTTTGTAGCTTAAATATAAATATTTTTTCTTCGTCATACTCCCTTAAATTACTATATTAATAACAGATTGTTCTTGAAAATGTAATACAAACAAACGAAAAGATCAAAAGTTAATGCCTACGCTCCTGAGATCTTAGCCCTTGATATCACTGTCACACCCCTTTTTCGCACAGCAGAAGAGTTTTTCTAATTTAAGTGACGGTATTGATTAGAGATTATTTTAATTTTCAGAATCGCCACTTGGAATTGATTTATGGTGTTCCAAGTCACCTTTTTGTTTTTAATCCCTAATCAAAAGGAAATGACTCTTTATTATTTGATCTGAGAACTAAAAATTCGGGTAAGGAATTATGTTAACCGAGGGGAAGGTATTAGGCATCCCTCGAGTCCCGTGGTTCTAGCACGGTCGCTTTTACTGACTTATACTTGACATATTTTTATTTTTATTTTTTTGGTATGTTATAACGTGCCATGATTTATTCACATTTTTTATTGTTGAACTTTCATTAATCTCAAATCGGATGCATAACTGCATTCTCAATTTTTGACATATAAATAGCCTAAGAGCATAACTGATTTCTTCTCTCGAGTGCATCACCTAATTTTCTCTGTCCACAATTTTAATTTTAATTTAATGAAAGTTAATTACTAACAATTATTTTATCAAGGTGTGTCACTGCACCGTTGAATTTCTTTTAAGGTCTCAAAAAAGATGTGTAACCACATTCTTAATTGAGACAAATATTTTTTTAAAACGTGTATAAAAGTTTGTTTAACGTTAAAAATAATTATTTTCCTTTATAAATCCAAAACAGCTTATTCAAAGCGAATCATTATTATTAACTCCGACTAAATTTGTATAAGGTCCAACAAGTTGAATTTAAATAGTAAACAAAAAAATGGTATAACTTATAGTATAAGCTCCTTTAGATTAAGATTTGGAATTGTGAACACCAATAGAAATTGTATAGAAATAGTAATTCAATTAATGATTCAACCTATCTTAAGCCAAAAATTGTTATTTTAAATAAAACAAAACTCAGGTACTAACTCTAAATCCTTAATTAATTTCTCATATTCAATGAAATTTTACATGACGTTAACTAGAAACTTATTTAAAGAATCAAAATTGTACAACAATAAATAACAACAAATATATTTAATTCCAAATTCATTTCAATCAAATTATGAATGAAACAAACTATACAGAAAAAAAAGTGTCATAAAATAACATCACATTCCATAAATAAATTAAAGAGATAAGGTAAAGTTGAACCTTAAATGAAGAAATAAGAACAACAAAATCTTGACCGGATCTTGATTAGAACGCTAACAAATCCTTTCTTTGGTGTGGATGTGTGTTGTATTTTTGTTTCCGTGTGTTGTAGTAGTTGGAAGAAAATTAAAATGTTTGGATGTTGTTTTCTCTTTTCCTGTACTTATGTAAGTGGGTTGTATATATATGGGTGTGTGTGGGTATTTTTGTATTGCTTTCTTTTTTTGGACGTTTTTTTTTGTGTATTTCATGTGTGTGTATATCTTTATGTCACGATCCAAAACGAGTCATGAGTGGCACCCACACTTAACCTCCAGGTGGACGAACCAACGAATTCAACCCCAACTTATATTTATTGTACAACTTATGAAATACAAATAATAATGCGGAAGCTCAAATTTCATTAATATATGAAACACAAATCCACTAAAGTATATTAACTATCATTTCCCAAAACCTGAAAGCCATCACATCAAGGACATCTAATCTCCAAATACTAAGTCGAAGAGTATTAAAGACACCAAAATAAAAGAATAAAGTAGTGTATGTCCGAAAACTTAGGACATCATGCCATGACCAAGAGAATTCAACACGAGCAAGAATGAATAGCTCACCCTAGAACCTGAGGTGCTGGAGACTAGCTAGAGCCGAGGGCAAGTCGAAGTTGTTGGTACACTCGCTGCACTCCACAAAATGAAAACAAAGAAAAACACAAGTAGGGCTAAGTATAGGGCAACATGTACTGAGTAGATATCATCGGCCGACTCAAAATAGGAACTGTTATGCATAAAGTAATAACATGAAATAAACTATAGCACTTAGCAGGTGACACGCAACAAACAACATGAACAAGTGACAACAGCACCAAAGTAATTACGTAATCAGTCACATTATCAAACACACACACACGAGGACTCATGCCTCCACACCACGCTCATTTGGGAAATGGGTTCTTTGAGATTGAGTACATTAAGTTAATTCAATATGTTTTTCTTTAACATTACCATGTCAGAGCGTGACACTCGATTCAATAATATTGTGTCGGAACATGACATCCGATCCAATAATACCATTTTGAAATGTGACATTCGATTCAATAATATCGTGTCGAAATGTGACATCCGATCCGATAATACCATGTTGAAATGTCACACTCGATCCAATAATATCGTTAATTTGTCATTTATTATCATCACTTTTCACTTCATTTACAATATTCCATCAAGCCTTCTTTATTCAAGGCATCACTTTGATAGAAATGTGTTCAAGATTATAAATTTCACAGTCTCAGGATTTCAGACCAATCACAAACAACACATAGATTATCCAAACCACACAACCAAGTACATAGAGAACTTCACAATATCAGTCAATGAATATCAATCGCTATTAAGAGTCTATATATCACATAGAATAAACCATAACCTACCTCCACCGAAGAACAGAATTCAGGCAAGCTACTTCTTTAATGCTTCTCCTTTCCTCAATGCCTCCGAACGTTCCCAATATATCAAGTATGCATAATTTATAAGTTAACGAGTCTATAGGCACCCATGTTACTATATGTCTAGTCTAGACCCAAAACTCACCCAATTTTATAATCAATTTCCTAAAATTCATGCCTAAGGGTAAATCTTATTCCTCCAATGAGCATATCTTTAATGAAATTCATATAATATAATACACCTAATATTTAATTACTCATCTTAATATACCAAAAATTCATTTATAATAAGATAATTGAAATAATCTTAGGGTTGAATCTTGCGAACTCAATCCTCTCTGTGATTACTCAAATCAGAGAACTACCTGTACATCTATATACTTACTACTAAACGTAGCATCCTGATGCCAGCAGAATGCAATATCCAATGAAATCACTAACCACTAATATTTGTTAATGATTCCCACTGGAACACCATTCGCTCCCCAATTGTAAAGTCCAACACCCCAAATAGATTTTGGAACCTTTTTCTTCCCAAACCAACATATAGAAAAACATTAATTAAAAATTGATATACACTAAGATATGGATTAATTGTCTTAATGTTTTACCTGAAGCACTCGCGACTTTCCTACATTCAACGTCGCTTTCTGTAATTCTCTTCTTCCCCTCTTTTCTTTTCTTCTTCTACATATTATTTATTACCCTAATTATTATATGACTAATTATAAATATGGTAAAAGTGGCCCACTACTAATTTTAATGTTATCTTCTTTAACCATCAACTAAATTAATTATTAAAACTGCCCCACTAATTTCATAATTATAGTTAAGAATAGTCCAAAATACTCATTTTGAATCTATCAGAAGAGTCTTTTATGAAATAAAAAACTCTAGTACTCAAAATGACCAAATGGATCGTTACACTTTATGTGGTCTTTTTTCTTCTTTATTTTTCGATGGTGTAGTGTAGTATATGTAGGATAGGGGTATGTGGGCGTACGTGGGAGTGGGGCAGTATATGGGTGAGTGTGAGGGAGTTGTGGGATTGAAAGTGGAGTGAGGGTAGATGTAGTGGGGTAGTGTGGGTAGATTTAGGTTATTATATTTTTTTAAAATTAAACATATATATATAAATATCAGATGAGTCTTTTATGAAATAGAAATCTCTAGTGCTCAAAACGATCAAATGGGTCGTTACATTAGATGTCAATTTACCTATCGTTCGTCCTCGAACGATCAAAAGAAGGCGAGGTTAATAAAGGGTATCTGAATCGATAAAAAAGTGTGGGTATCTTTCATGCATATTAGCCTCACTCTCCCAAGTGAAATCTTCCACCGGTCGATTCTTTCACTTAACCTTGATATGTGCAATCTCTTTTTATCTCAATTTGTGGTCCTCCCTATCTACAACAATTGTCGACTCCTCCTCATAAAATAGATTCTCATCAAGCAGGGCCGAGTACTAATGAATAAAGTAGTTTCAATCACCATGATGTTCCTTCAACATAGACACATAAAACACAAGGTGCACTCCTAATAATCTTGGAGGCAAATTCAATTCATTGGCAACCTGTCCCACGCGCTTAAGAATTTCAAATGGCCCAATATACCTCGGACTAAGGTTACCTCGCTTATGAAATATCATTACACCCTTCATGGGTGATACCTTTAACAACACTTGCTCAATCTTGATAAACTCCATGTCCCTGGCCTTCCGATCTTCATACTTTTTTTGTCTGCTTTGACCTATTAGAAGCTTTTCCTAAATGAATTTTCACCTTCTCTAAGGATTTCCTCGAAAGATCAGTATCCTAGGGTCTCACCTCGGATGCATCAAACCAACCAATGGGAGACCTACATCTCCTCACATACAAAGCCTCAAATGGGGACATATCAATACTCGAGTGATAACTGTTGTTGTATGTAAGCTCAACTAATAACAAAACTAATTTCAATAACCACCAAAGTTAATCGTACACACGTCCGCAACATATTCTCAAGGACCTTGATACAACCATCAGGACGAATCTTTTCTCACATAATCATGATAAAATCCTGAATCCATACTGGCTATAACTAGAAGTGAACTTGAACCAACCACCACAAACTCATAATGCACAAACTATCACAAATCTTATCTATATTTCCTACTCACAACATAAACTTTCCATGAGCTTAAGTTATAAAAATTTGATTTGTAGACATCAAGTACTTATCAAGGGAGAATCAAACTTATCTAACCCAACGAAGGAATGACCAAGTAACCACCAATCGAGTGATACACCAAAGCATACAGAACCTCTAACAACACTGTCGAAATGCTAAATTAGCAGTAGTGATTATAAATAATCCTTAAAAATGGTAGAACTAGAGCCAATGGTCCCTAATTTAACCACACATAATCGGAACATGAACTCGATGAATAGATGAATATTAAGACTGTCGGACAACTGTAAATATTCATGGTAGCTCTTCTATAAACTCTCATAAGTAAGGTGGTACATGTAGAAACACTGGAATATTTCTACCACTCCAAGACAACACTAAATATGTCATCTGAGATAACCAAATATGCCCAAACATCCTATCTAATCAAGAGGACATCGCAGGATCGGTACACCCGATCGACCACTAGGGATCAACCTACAAAAATAAAAATACGTGTGAGCATAACTAGTGAATCATACTCCAAATCATGTCTAGAATGAAATAGGTGGTCACATAAGAATGTACGGAATCAAGGTTGAATAACACTAAATGTTTTCTTTAAAGATCCCATATCAAACATTTTCATTTAGTTGACTCCATTTATTTGATTTTAGCTACCCACAATCCATCAGTCTGATCCCCATTACAATCGTTCCTATACTTTATTTATCAAACTCCACATGCTCTTCACATCCTTCCACTGAAGCTCACACTCTCAATACTAACACCCATCATAACCATTTCGGCCATTACCTTACTCTAAACCAATACTTTTAAGTGGACTTCTTCCTTAGGCCCTTTAACAATCAAAACTAACAAACATGATGACCCAAATCATGCATAAGTCCTTCCAAATGCTCAATACCCGATGCAATCGATCGTTTCTTACCTTACAAATTCATACCTTGACAAAATATACCACTACGAATGTAGAATTTACAATGAAAAATAAATAAATGGTGAATCCAACTGTGTAACTCAATCCCCTTATCTATCAACATTAGCTCATACCATGAAGATTATTATGAATTCAAGTATCTTAGCTTATCATTGATCGCCTCTCCATCGACCTTACCATATCCTTTGCTAAAAATTCAATCGTACTCATTACCAAACTCAAAACTACAAAAGAACTTGTCATCACACTCGAGATGAACGTCTGTACACTACTTTCTCAAGTCTTATCCAATAGTTTTTAACCAATCTGAAAAGCCCATGACGCTATTACCATAACCCAAGCAAAACAGACGAAACCACGTGTCTATGAATCTAATTCTCAATCCCTCTCAAGATACCTCTTTAGTCCTTGGAATCAGATAAATTATTCTATCTCTTACCTCCTTCTGAAGGCTACATTATACCCTACTAATTTTTATTTTCCTTATGACTCTAGCTCTTTTAAATTCTATTAGAGTGGTGTCCCAACATCTCCTAAAACTTTCCATATAACCACATTACTCAATAAATAGTATAAAAGCACAACCTTAAATACTCGCAAGTCATTATTACTATATAAAATTAGTTTAACCAACAATATTTAATATATAGTTGCATCTCAATCACAATCCATCACGAAATCTTATTACCATCATGCTCAGTTAGCCTTTGCCATCACCACAAAGTCAACCTTTTCCTCGACATGACACCTCTAACTCAATTATACCAATCAAACCCCAAAGGACTAACTCAATTTTATACACACTTTCTTACTTAAATATTCAATTGCTTTCACCTAAGTATACTCACTGGGACTTTCTTTACCCATAATCTTGTCATTCCAGTATCAATCAACTCTTTTGGAGCTTAAGATAAAGTCACCAGTACTCCCTTAGAATCCTCAAGATATACTTCAAAATCTAAATGCATTAATACCGTACCAAAGATCCACCACTAAAATCTTTCTTAAGACAATGCTTAACCCAAACATCCGTAGTAACACATTAGTTGGTTTCTCAAATGTAAATACAACACCGAATCTCATTATCTGAACATGTCATATAACTGATACTTCCTTAAGTAATTAGTATCCCTGCATGACAATCAATGTATTCATTTCCATATAACACTAGAACCACACCGTAAAAGTTTGTTAGATCCATCACATATCACACATATCGTGAAGATCGCACCTGAATTGCCACACATTTCTACCCATTGAATAACTATAAAACATTATCAAATCCATTTTGTCTCTAACCCAAGTGATTTGCAGTCTTTCTTAGATCAGGTCGATAACAAAAGTAACACACTTAATAACTCTAACCAAGTAAGAATCGGTACTATTCTAGTAGTCGTATCATGACCCTCTTTGATAGACTCTCAATCTATGAAATCGTTGTAAAGATTCTAACCTCAATTTGGTGCAACATAATTTCATCATTCGCTAAGCAACCCATACATGTTATGACAACTTTACTGACTATATTTTCCAAAGTACTGAAGTTCATTATCTAGTCGTCCCTTAAGAAACTTCTTGAATGTTGTTACATTGACAAAGTCATCTGACTTCACCCCCTCTACCTACATCACAAAATAAACCAGTTCTTGAAAAGATTTTACTGAAGCAGCCACCTATAAAGCTAGAATTTGTAAATCTGACCTCAATTCCTTTACAAAGCAGCGAATCCTCTCTTCCAGACTGAAGCAAAGTTGAGTCGCATATCTAGATAAAGCACAAAAATTAGCCTCATAGGCTGCAAAAGATATATTCCGTTGCTCTATGTTGAGGAACTCATATCTCCTCATATCCCTCAAAGTCTGGGAATATACTTCTCCATGAAAAATCTAAAAAATATTTCCCACGTCATGGGTAGTGCCTTTACTGGTCGACACTCAACATGAGACCGCCACCACATTTTGGCGTCTCCCCAAAACTAGTATGTCACAAACTCAAAACCAAGCCTCTCCACTATAGTCATCTTATGAAGCAACTCATGGCAATCAATAAGGAAATCATAAGCATCTTCATATTCAGTACCCATGAAGAATGGGGGTTTCAAATTTAAGAACTTAATAAAAAAAATCATGTTGGTCACTAGTCATTACAGGCCCCTGTAGCCTATCAGAGAAGCATGCCTATTTCAAAGGACGCATCCTCTCTTTCTGGTGTTGGTATTATCACTTTTGTTGCTCTAGTTCTGACCATATGTGAAATATGGTGAAGAAGGTTAGATATCAATTTGTATCACCTAGATACCAATTGGATTCAAGTAATAGCACGAAAGAAAAAAAGAATAGAGTTTTCCTAAAGTCCTATAGCCTCTCGAAGAAAAGTAAAGGTGTCCCCGTACCATTCCACAAGACTCTACTACACTTGTTCTTTTGTGATGAGATCACCGAACCTAAATCTCTGATACCAAGTTTGCCACGACCCAAATCGAGTCATGAGTGACACCCACACTTAACCTCCTAGGTGGGCGAACCAACGAATTCAACCCCAGCTTATATTTATTGTAAACTTATGAAATACAAACAATAATGCGGAAGCTCAAATTTTATTAATATAAGAAACACAAATCCACTAAAGTATATTAACTATCATTTCCCAAAACCTGAAAGTCATCACGTCAAGGACATCTCATCTCCAAATACTAAGTCTAAGAGTTTTAAAGACACCAAAATAAAAGAATAAAGTAGTCTATATCTGAAAACACAGGACATCATGCCATGACCGAAAGAATCCAACATGAGCTAGAATGAATAGCTCACCCTGGAACCTGAGGTGCTCGAGACTGGCTAGAGCCGAGGGCAAGTTCAAGTTGTTGGTACACTCGCTCCACTCCACAAAATGAAAACAAAGAAAAACACAAGTAGGGCTAAGTATAGGGCAATATGTACTGAGTAGATATCATCGGCCGACTCAAAATAGGAATTGTTATGCATAAATTAATAACATGAAATCAACTATAAAACTTAGCAGGTGACACGCAATAAACAACATGAACAAGTGACAACAACACCGAAGGAATTATGTAATCAGTCACAATATCAAACACACACACACGATAACTCATGCCTCTACACCACGCTCATTTGGGAAATGGGTTCTTTGAGATTGAGTACATTAAGTTAATTCAATATATTTTTCTTTAACGTTACCATATCGGAACCTGACACCCGATCCAATAATATCGTGTCCGAATGTGACACCCGATCTAATAATACCGTGTCAGAACATGACACCCGATCCAATAATACCGTGTCGAACGTGACACCCTATCCACTAATATCGTGTCAGAACGTGACATCCAATCCATATATTGTTAATTTATCATTTATTATCATCACTTTTCACTTCATTAGCAATATTCCATCAAACTTCTTTATTCAAGGCATCACATCGATAGAGAAGGTTCAAGATTATAAATTTCACTGTCTCATGATTTCAGACCAATCATAAACAACACATAGATTATCCAAACCACACAACCAAGTACATAGAGAACTTCGCAATATCACTCAATGAATATCAATCGCTATTAAGAGTCTATAAATCACATAGAATAAACCATAACCTACCTCCACAGAAGAACCGAAATCAGACAAGCTACTTCTCCAATGCTACTCCTTTCCTCAATGCCTCCGAACATTTCCAATCTATCAAGTATGCATAATTTGTAAGTTAACGAGTCCACAGACACCCATGTTACTTTATCTCTAGTCTAGACCCAAAACTCACCCAAATTTATAATCAATTTCCTAAAATTCATGCCCAAGGGTAAATCTTATTCCTCCAATGAGCATACCTCTAATGGAATTTATATGATATAATACACCTAATATTTAATTACTTATCTTAATATACCAAAACTTCATTTATAATAAGATAACTGATATAATCTTAGGGTTGAATCTTGCGAACTCAATTCCTCGCTGTGAAACTCAAATCATAGCACTACCTGTACATCTATATACTTACTACTAAAAGTAACATCCTGATGCCAACAGAATGCAATATATAATGATATCGCTAACCACTAATATTTGTTAATAATTCCCACTGGAACACCATTCGCTCCCCAATTGTAAAGTGTAAGCTCCCAAATAGATTTTGGAACCTTGTTCTTCCCAAACCAACATATAGAAAAACATTAATTAAAGATTGATATACACTAAGATATGGATTAATCGTGTTAATGTTTTACCTGAACCACTCGCGACTTTCCTTCATTCAACGTCGCTTTCGGTAATTCTCTTCTTCCCCTCCTTTCTTTTCTTCTTCTACAGATTATTTATTACCTAATTATTATATTATTAATTATAAATATGGTAAAAGTGGTTCACTACTAATTTTAATGTTATTTTCTTTAACCACAAATTAAATTAATTATTAAAACTGCCTCACTAATTTCATAATTGTAATTACGAATAGTCCAAAATACTCATTTTGAATCTATCAGAAGAGTCTTTTATGAAATAAAAAGCCCTAGTACTCAAAACGACCAAATGAGTCGTTACACTTTATGTGGTCTTTTTTCTTCTTCATTTCTGGATGGTGTAGT
>JAJOOS010025071.1:0-11682 GCA_029582725.1 Solanum chiquidenum
TGTAAATCAAACTTGAGTTTTTATTAAGAGAAGAATATAAACATAAAAAACTGTAGTTTAAAAATGTGAGGAAACTCCTATATTTATAGTTAACAAAGGGTAGTATGAGCATGCACATATTGTTTCTTATCATAAAAGTTACAACCTTTTGAAAAAGTCACAACTCATTGAAAAAGTCACAAGTCTTTGGAAAAGTCGTAACCATTCAATGTAAAATGGTGTCTTCTTTTAATATAATATAAACAAATAAATATAATATAAAATATAGAAAATATACTATATTGAGTGTTTTAAGAAGAATAAGAATAACAATGAAAAGCATTAAAAAATTGTAGTTCAAAAATTTGAGGAAACCCCTTTTTTTATAGCGAACAAAGGGTAGCGTATGAAAAATGCTTATTGTGCCTTATAAAAAAAAGTCACAACCCTTCAAAAAGGTCACAACTCATCGAAAATTTATAACTCTTTGGAAAGTCACAATCCTTCAAAAAAGTCACAACTCTTCGGAAAAGTCACAACTCTTCGGAAAAGTCACAACCTTGTAGAAAAGTCACAACCCTTTGAAAAGGTCACAACTCATCGGAAAAATTATAAATCTTTGAAAATTTCACAACCCTTAAATGTGAAAATGTGTCTGCTTTTAATATAATATCTATATCTATACTACCTTAAAAGTATGAACTCCTAAAATGAATGTTGAATTACTATAATACCCCCAATTAAAAATACTCAATTTGTTTTATTTATTAATTTAATTATTTTTATTATATTAAATGTAAATACCCCTTCATATTAAAGGGTTGTGATTTTCTCAAAGAAATGCGACTTTTCCAAAGGGTTTCGACTTTTTGACGGGTTTCAACATTTTTGATGAGTTCTGACTTTTCCGAAAGGTTGTGATTTTTTCAAAGGGTTGTGACTTTTCTGAAGGGTTGTGCCTTTTCCAATGAGACTTTTTTACGGGTTTTGATATTTTCGATGAGTTCTGACCTTTCCAAAAGGTTGTGACTTTTCCAAAGGATTGTGACTTTTCTGAAGGATTGTGCCTTTTCCGATGAGTTGTGACTTTTGCAAAAGATTGTGATTTTTCCGATGAGCAGTTACTATTACAAAAGGTTGTAACTTTTCTGATAAGGAACAATTAGCACATATCAATACTACTATATGTTAGATATAAATAGACGGTTTCCTCTCACTTTTAAACTACGGTTTTTTAAAGTTTTCTACTCTTCTTCTTCTTCTTAAAAAAACTCACGGTTATTTGTAACATTTGATGAAGTTCAAAATTCAACGAAATTTGGGGTACCACATCAGAAAGAGTTGGTGAACAAATTGTAGCAAATCATTCATAAATTCACACTCGTATTTTTTGTTACGATTTCCATGAGTTAACAGTGACGAAATGTAGTGGTAAAGATAATAATAATAAACAAATATGAATAAAGTCACATGATTTGGGTAAGATATTTCTTCTTTGGTTTTTTATTTTTTTATTTTTTTACCCTCAAATTAAGTAGTTTCTCTCTGATTTTGCTAAAACAAGAAGCATCAATGTAGTCCATTGAATCATTAGTTTTGATGTTAAATCTACTATTTCAAAAATATATTTTCACTATTACCTATAATATGATAATATAGACATGATAATAATAAGTTTTTAATAGATATGTAAGTAAAAATAAATGAAGAAAGTAAAGTGTTGGTGACAAGAGATTTTAATCAAATGGAACTCTATAGTGAATATAGCATGAACATATATTTCCTTCTTCATTGGCTATGTATCGTTCCATATTTTTTTTTCCTATTATTTAATGTTCATTTTAATTTGAGAAATTTTTATGTTTGACATTTTTGATGAGTTGTCACTTTTCCGACAAGTTGTGATTTTTTCAAAGGGTTGTGACTTTTCCGAAGGGTTGTGCCTTTTCCGATGAGTTGTGATTTTTCCAATGAGTTGTGACTTTTGCAAAAGGTTGTGATTTTTATGATGAGCAGTCACTTTTACGAAAGGTTGTAACTTTTCTTATAAGGAACAATTAGCACCTATTAATATTACTATTTGTTAGAAATAAATAGAGGGTTTCCTCTCACCTTTAAACTACAAATTTTTAAAATATTCTACTCTTCTTCTTCTTCTTAAAAATATCCAAGGATTATTTGTAACAGTTGATTAAGTTAAAAATTTCACGAAATTTAAGGTACCATCCTGGCTGACTACAAGCGGAGGACTAACTTAAGCATGCAAAATCTTAAAACTGAATAAAATTCAACAAACTCAACTCTTCAAAACTTTAACTCAAATGAACAACTTAAAATAAAAATAATATATTCAACTCACCATAAAATAGGCAACTTAATTCTTTAAAACATTTAATAAAATAAATAAATAATACAGACTTCTTAACTATACTGATTATCTATGAAGCCTCTAACTGGTAAATATGGAAGTCGGGACAAGACCCACGACATCCTGGCTAAACTAAAAAGTAAATGAAATTCTTCGGAAGCAAGGAGGCTCACCATAGCTAACTCGAACTCTCAGATGTATCAACGAAGCTCCTGTTGATGATCTTGTATATGTGTCTGCATCATGAGAAGATGCAGGCCAAATGGCTCAATACGTGGAATGTACGAGCATGTAAGGGGAATTCTAATTCATAAACATAAGCTTGAACTTTGATAAAAATGGAAACATACTTACCTCTTTTCAAACTTACTCAACTCAAGGAATACTCAAGGATACTCAAAACTACTCAAACTTACTCAACTTAGAAGTACTCAAGGATAAGATACTCTACTCAGAGATTAGATACTCAACTGAAAAATATGATATTCGACTCTGGGTACTCAACTCAATATAAAGCAACAATATGCATGCAATATATGGAAAGCTTTATAAAACAGTAAAAACAACTTAGTTCGTTAAAGAAAATGCAATAACAAACTCAACTTTACTTATATAATAAAGTAATATAGTTTATGTGGGAGATTCTCTAACCGACAACCACCACTATGAGCCTAAGTGGTGATACATCGTCTTGCTCACGCTGCCAGAACTGTCCTATACTTTTCCGTCATATAGAACGCTTAACTTAGTGGATCCACTAGCTTAACTTATGTGAGCATCTAAAAAGTATGACCCATTAATACCCATGATGAGTACATGGTTTATGGAGACTTTAGTTAATATGAACTCGCATCCCCATATCGGTGCTCAATACTACTCCCAAATTATACTTATCTCAAATGTTTTTAAAACAATCTTCTTTCTTTGGTTTGAGATAATTACTCAAAAATTAGCTTAAAATCTCTCTTGGAAATCATAGTTTACTTTTCTTGCTTAAGTGTGAAAACATTTATAAACTCTTTGGGGAATACTTAGTTCCCTTATAGCTTTTTGAGAAATGAACTCAACTCTTTACTCTATGTTGTTTACTCTTTGCTTAACTCAAACTTAAGTCTTAAAACAAAGTTAAAACATTTGTAAAATACTTCTTAAAAATATGGTTCATGCCGAATTATGGATGTGAACGACTCAATGCAAGGTTTTCTATAACCATAGATAGAACTCAATACTTGGAACTCAATAACTTCAATAATACTACTCACTTCAGGAATGCTCAACTCAGAGGGTTCATGCGGAATTATGAGCATGAACTACTCAACTCAAGGACTCAAACATACTTCTCATCTCAAGATTGTTCGACTTATAATGTTCATGCGGAATTATGGGCATGAACAACTCAACTCATTGACTTTATGGGTAATATGAAATAGTCCCATGATTAGGATTATAATCTCAAATGGGTTAGAAACTCAATACTTAAGACTTAGGACATGGAGATATTACCTCTCTCATAGATACTCAACTTATGGAGTTTATGCGGAATTTATGGGCATGAACGACTTGACTCGAAGGTCTACAAACTACACGGAACTCATGTATACGACACTTCTCATTCTCTTACTTACTACCTCAATACTTAGTTCAAATCGATGGTTGATCTCAAAGGATTCACAATTGAACTTGGTTTCTTGAACTCTACTCTTAACTCTCTCTTGAATGTGAATTATGAATTCAAGAGTTATGGTTCCTGATATGAAGGATCTCGTGATGACAAAGTAGACTCATGAATACATTCTCCTCACTCTCATTCTCACTTAATTGAGTCTTGAAATAAGTTACTAGAAGTTGTAGAAGACTCCACAAAAGGACTCAAAGGGACTTTCTTAGAATATTCGAAAGAATTCTCAAAACTTAACTCTTAGATCTACCTTGAATTTGATTTATGAATTCAAGGGTATGATCATGTTATGAATGATTTCTATGTGTTTAGAAGTGTCTGGTTAGAATCAATGGGAAATGTTAGGACACTTTAAAATAACTTAGATAGGCTAAACGACGAAAAATTTGTGAAAAACGCCGATCCGGGCGCGTCCCTGGCGCGCCACGCCAGGCCCCAATTTACTGGGGATCATTCCTGGCGCACTGCTGGCGCGTCGCCCCAGTCTTCCTGGCGCAACGGGGGCACGGCCCCAGGCAAACCTAATGAACTTTTCCTCTCCTTTTCTGACCTTAAATCGCTTTTAATCGATTTCTTTTCTCAAGTTTTCCTTAGATTCAATTATCCAACCTAAGTACACACTAATCCACTCAACACAACACTCAAAACAATCACTTTCATCTCAAGAAATCATCAAAACCCCAACAAAACAAGATGAAGAATGAACACCTAAGAAGAACTTAAACCTTCAAATTTTTAAGAATGAAACTTCGCTGAAAATAATATGTTTGGCGTGTGGGTGAACAAACCCAACACTATGGAAGCTTACATACCTCTTAGGGATCAAACCCATGGCGACAATCTGCAACAATTCTCAAGAATTTCGACGAACGCTTCGATCCTTTCTCTTTTATCCTCTTCTCTCTTCTTCCTTTCTCTTCTTGAACTCTCAACTAAAACCCTAGGCGTAGACTAGGATTATAAAACTTAGCCTAATCAGATTATACCCCTAAAATATTACTAAAAATGAATTAAATCTTATTGGGTAAGGAAAAGACCAAAATACCCCTCTAAATATCCGGTTTTGACTTTCCTTATCTAGATAGCCCAACTTTGAATGGACATATCTCCCTCATACGAACTCGAAACTGAGCATACTCAGTGGCGTTGGAAAGATAATTCAAATATCTTCCCTACGGTATCTGGTATCAAACCTAACTCATCTTGAGCTGGAAGTTATGGTCATTTGAAGTCGACTCAAAACTCATACTTAGCTTAACTTGCAAAGTTTCAGATTTTTGCTATTTCTAATTTAATTCTTTCTCGAACTCAAGGTGCTACATCTAGTGAACTTAACACTTAAGAAATTTTAATTCCTCTGTAAAATCCTACTCACAACGAAGGATGGTTCACGTCTTAGCTCAAAAAAATTATGGGGTGTTACAATATCTCCCCCTTGGGATCATTCGTCCTCGAATGGCAACTGGTCTGGATATGGAACGGGTTACTCTTACTAAGGTCTGAGGCTAATGGTACGCTCTCACTATATTCAAGCTTAACCCAAATCCTTAGGTTTAGGTTCTATACCTCTCTATAGGGAATCTCACCCCAAAACTATTACTCTTTACCACCACATTCAAGCTTAGTACTCGAACAACTCCATGAACTCCTACTAACCAACTCCTTCATATCCAACTAAGGGCACTCATTTAACTATTTCTCTTAGTAAAACCTCATTCTAATCTTCCTCCTTATTTACAACCTTAGATGGAACTATCACACCATCATCATCATGATATGATCATTAACCTCCTCTTTCTAACATCACTTACTTACTAAAAGGACCTCTAAAAATATATCCCCCAAACTCTTTGGAATTCATTACTAACTTACTCTCAAGAACTTGACTTGATTTTTGAGCTTATCATCTCCCCCATAGGTCTAAAGCTAACACTTGAAATCTATGGACCTACTCCACATTAATTACTCAATTATGTTATCTAGGCACACATGGAAAATCATAACTTAATTGGAACCTCATCTGGTAACATACCATCTCGGCACACCTCTTAATGCTCTTGTTACTCTTGTGACTTAGCCACACTTCGCTTCCCTTATGTAAAGGTTTGGGTCTCTCACTTGTACTACTCACATTCATTGCAGCAACATCTCAATTCCTCACCTACTCTATGTCAAGTCTACTAGATAAAATCTCAGGACTAACATCATCACCCTCATGTTCCCATTCTTTTGATCATGACACTCATCTCAAATTCAAGCTTAATGTTCATTACTAAACCCTAATATCAATATGATTTCTCGCTACCATACCATACCTCATTACTTGATCAGTTCTATAACCTTCTGAACATCATGACCCTCTCAAACAAATCATAAGCCTAACTTAGATCTATCACTTCATAAATACTCTGCTCTTTTATTCAACCCATCAATTTAGTCTCCTCTAATACGATGGCACATCGACATCAACTCTATTCTGGTTAACAACATATACTCCATCTCATCTTGACTAGCAACTCTTACTCTACCCATAAAGGAAAACTCCTCATTACTAACTTGCTAGGTGAATGTCTATAGAGTAACATAGTTTGTCAAAACACTATCTCCCTTACTTAGATTACTAATCCTCTTCATACTTTCCTCTAACTCTGGGCTCTTTCACTACTACTGCTCATGATATCATAACTCATGCTACCATTTCGGGTGAAAATCATACCCAAGCTCTAAACATACTTCTTAAAAAGGATCTCAGCTGAAAAAAGGCTTAAGAAAAATAGTACAACTCGCTTTTAGCTCAAACGCACGATTCACATGAATATGAGTGCATTCCTCTGAAACTGAACACTTAAATTACTCTTGGACTTCTCTTAAGCCCCTCTGCAGTCTCATGACTTCCTCAAAACTCTTGCTAAGAACAACTCATCGACAAAGAACTGACTCTTCTTTTCAACCACCTCTAGTATGATGGGTAGTCGAATGATTCTGAGAACGCACGAGTAAGAATAAAATCTCTATGACATAACTCTATTGCACGATTAAGAGTATGAAAGAAGGGAAACTTTTCTTAAATGTCTGTAGTCCCTCGTTTATAGAAGTGGGGACCTCACAACCATAAATGAGAACCTACTGACACGGCTTCATAGACACCCTACGACTATTAAACATTATGCTCTGATACCAAGTTTATCAAGACCCGAGTCTACACCCTGGACGTGGCCGGCACTTAAGAACCATTGATGGTCCCCAAGCGAACCCTCATCCTGGCTGACTACAAGTGGAAGACTAACTTAAGCATGCAAAATCTTAAAACTGAATAAAATTCAACAAACTCAACACTTCAAAACTTTAACTCAAATGAACAACTTAGAATAAAAATAATATATTCAACTCACCATAAAATAGGCAACTTAATTCTTTAAAACATTTAATAAAATAAATAAATAATACAGACTTCTTAACTATACTGATTATCTATGAAGCCTCTAGCTGGTAAATATGGAAGTCGGGACAAGACCCACGACATCCTGGCTAAACTAAAAAGTAAATGAAATCCTTCGGAAGCAAGGAGGCTCACCATAGCTAACTCGAACTCTCGGATGTATCAACAAAGCTCATGTTGATGATCCTGAATACATATGTCTGCAACATCAGAAGATGCAGGCCAAATGGCTCAGTACGTGGAATGTATGAGCATGTAAGGGGAATTCTAAATCATAAACATAGGCTTAAATTTTGATAAAAATGGAAACATACTTACCACTTTTCAAACTTACTCAACTCAAGGATACTCAAAACTACTCAAACTTACTCAACTCAGAAGTACTCAAGGATAAGATACTCAACTCAGAGATTAGATACTCAACTCAAAAATATAATATTCGACTCTGGGTACTCAACTCAATATAAAGAAACAATACACATGCAATATATGGAAAGCTTTATAAAATAGTAAAAGCAACTTAGTTCGTTAAAGAAAATGCAATAACAAACTCAACTTTACTTATATAATAAAGTAATATAGTTTATGTGGGAGATTCTCTAACCGACAACCAACACTGTGAGCCTAAGTGGTGATACAACGTCTTGCCCACGTTGGCAGAACTGTCCTATACTTTGCCGTCATATAGAACGCTTAACTTAGTGGATCCACTAGCTTAACTTATGTGATCATCTAAAAGGTATGACCCACTAATACCCATGATGGCTACATGGTTTATGGAGACTTGAGTTAATATGAACTCGCATCTCCATATCGGTGCTCAATACTACTCCCAAAACATACTTAGCTCATGTGTTTTTCAAACAAACTTCTTTCTTTGGTTTGAGATAATTACTCAAAAATTAGCTTAAAATCTCTCTTGGAAATCACAGTTTCCTCTTTTTGCTCAAGTGTGGAAACATTTATAAACTCTTTGGGGAATACTTAGTTCCCTTATAGCTTTTTGAGAAATGAACTCAACTCTTTACTCTTTGCTTAACTCAAACTTAAGTCTTAAAACAAAGTTAAAACGTTTGTAAAAGAATTCTTAAAAATATGGTTCATGTCGAATTATGGATGTAAACGACTCAATGCAAGGTTTTCAATAACCATAGATAGAACTCAATACTTGGAACTCAAGAACTTTCAATAATACTACTCACTTCAAGAATGCTCAACTCAGAAGGTTTATGCGTAATTATGAGCATGAACTACTAAACTCAAGGACTCAAAGATACTTCTCATCTCAAGATTGTTCGACTTATAGGGTTCATGCAAAACTATGGGTATGAAATATTCAACTTAAGGACTTCATGGGTAACATGAAATAGTCCCATGATTAGGATTATAATCTCAAATGGGTTAGAAACTCAATACTTAAGACTTAGTACATGGAAATATTACTCCTCTCATAGATACTCAACTTATGGAGTTCATGCAGAATTTATGGGCATGAACAACTTGACTCCAAGGTCTACAAACTACATGGAACTCATGTATACGACACTTCTCATTCTTTTACTTACTACCTCAAGACTTAGTTCAAATCGATGGTTGATCTTAAAGGATTCACAATTGAACACAATGGCTTTTTTGAACTCTACTCTTAACTCTCTCTTGAATGTGAATTATGAATTCAAGAGTTATGGTTCATGATATGAAGGATCTCGTGATGACAAAGTAGACTCATGAATACATTCTCCTCACTCTCATTCTCAGTTACTTGAGTTTTCAAACAAGTTACTAGAAGTTGTATAAGACTCCACAAAAGGACTCAAAAGGACTTTCTTAGAATGTTCGAAAGAACTCTCAAAACTTAACTCTTAGCTCTACCTTGAATTTGAATTATAAATTCAAGGGTATGATCATGTTATGAATGATTTCTAGGTGTTTAGAAGTAGCTTAGAGTAGTTAGAATCAATGGTAAATGTTAGGACACTTTAGAATAACTTAGATAGGATAAACGATGAAAAACTTGTGAAAAACGCCGATCCGGGCGCGTCCCTGGCGGGCCGCGCCAGGCCCCAATTTACTAGGGCTCATTTCTGGCGCGTTGCCCCAGCCTTCCTGGCACAACGGGGGTGCGTCGCGCCAGCATTTCCCTAGGCAAAACTGATGAACTTTTCCTCTCATTTTATGACCTTAAATCACTTTTAATCGATTTCTTTTCTCAAGTTTTCCTTAGATTCAATTACCCAACCTAAGTACACACTAATCCACTCAAAAGAATCACTTTCATCTCAAGAAATCATCAAAACACCAACAAAACAAGATTAAGAATGAACTTCAAGAACACCAATCAAGAACTTAAACCTTCAACTTTTTGAGAATGAAACTTCGCTGAACATAATATGTTTGGCATGTGGGTGAACAAACCCAACACTATGGAAGCTTACATACCTCTTAGAGATCAAACCCATGGCAACAATCCGCAACAACTCTCAAGAATTTCGATGAACGCTTCGATTCTTTCTCTTTTCTCCTCTTTCTCTCTTCTTCCTTTCTCTTCTTGAACTCTCAACTAAAACCCTAGGCATAGACTAGGATTATAAAACTGAACCCAATCAAATTATACCCCTAAAATATTACTAAATATAAATTAAATCTGATTGGGTAAGGAAACGACCAAAATACCCCTCTAAAAATCTTGTTTTGACTTTCCTTACCTAGACAGCCCAACTTTGAATGGACATATCTCCCTCATACGAACACGAAACTGAGCATACTCGCTGGAGTTGGAAATATAATTCAAATATATTCCCTACGGTATCTGCTATCACACCTAACTCATCTTGAGCTGGAAGTTATGGTCATTTGAAGTCTACTCAAAACTCATACTTAGCTTAACTTGCAAAATTTCAGATTTTTGCTATTTCCAATTTAATTCTTTCTCGAACTCAAGGTGCTACATCTAGTGAACTTAACACTTAAGAAATTTTAATTCCTCTGTAAAATCCTACTCACAACGAAGGATGGTTCAAGTCTTAGCTCAAAAAAATTTTGGGGTGTTACATATAGCATGAACATATATTTTCGTCTTCCTTCTTCATTGGCTATGTATTTCTCCATATATATTTTTTCCTATTATTTTGTGTTCATTTTAATTTGAGAAAAAATTATGTTTGATATTTTCTATGAGTTGTGACTTTTCTTAAAGGTTGTGATTTTTTTCAAATGGTTGTGACTATTTCGAAGGGTTGTGCCTTTTCCGATGAGTTGTGACTTTTGCAAAAGGTTGTGATTTTTCCGATGAGCAGTTACTTTTATGAAAGGTTGTAACTTTTCTGAAAAGGAACAATTAGCACCTATTAATACTACTATTTGTTAGCTATAAATAGAGAGTTTCCTTTCACTTTTAAACTATGATTTTTAAAGTTTTCTACTCTTCTACTTCAAAAAAAAATCTCAGGGTTATTTGTTACAGTTGATTAAGTTCAAAATTCAATGAAATTTAAGGTACCACATAAGATGGAGTTGGTGAACAAATTGTAGCAAATCATTCATAAATTGACACTCCTATTTTTTGTTACGATTTTCATGAGTTAACAGTGAGGAAATGTTGTGGGAAAGACAATAATAATAAAAAAATATGAATAAAGGTACATGATTTGGGTAAGATATTTCTTCTTTGGTGTTTTATTTTTTATTTTTTACCCTAAAATGAAGTAGTTTCTTTCTGATTTTGCTAAAACAATGAGCATTAATGTAGTTCATTGAATTATTAGTTTTGATGTTAAATCCACTATTTCAAAAATAGATTTTCACAATTACTTATAATATGATAATATATATTTTTAATAGATATGTAAGTAAAAATGAACGAAGAAAGTAAAGTGTTGGTTACAAGAAATTTTAATCAAATAGAACTCTATTGTGAATATAGCATGAAACTATATTTCCCTCTTCCTTCTTCATTGGCTATGTATCTTTCCATATATTTTTTCCTATTATTTTGTGTTCATTTAATTTGAGAAAATTTTAGGTCACATGATGTACTCCTTGTTAGCTATATAAAAATAGATAAGAAAATAGTGATTGATCATAAAATAATCTTGATTCAGATTAAAGATTCTATAAACAGTACTTTAAATTTTATTCATCTATTAATTTTTATTATTGAAAAAGTTTAATATTTTATATCACGATACAACTTCTATAAGATAGTAGATACTTTCATTA
>JAJOOS010025073.1:0-10550 GCA_029582725.1 Solanum chiquidenum
TATCAAGTATTTCAAAATTTTGCATTGCTGGACTGAGCACACTGATTTTCTTCATATTGTGACAATCTGTTGGGAAAGGGAAGTGGCTGAAACTACTAACCCTGTGTGGAAATTCCATCAGAAAATGAAGAGGTAAGCATGAAACTACTCCTCTCAAGACTCTTATTATGGGATGGTGGCTTCGTAAGCATAGCCATGATGTTCATACCTCCTTCTCCAATCCACCCCTATTTTAATCTGTTGGAACTTGTGGAAGAACAGATGTGCGGCTAAGTACGGGGGAAAAAATTTGAATCTTGCAAGAGTAAAGTTTGTTATTTTCAAAGACATCTCCAACCTTCTTAGAGTTGCATTTCCTTACATCCAGTGACCTTCTAACTGGATTCAAACAGTTGCTCACATTGATAAATGCACACATGAAGTCAAGATCACTAAAGTCCTTTGGATTAAACCTAAACTCGGTCTTGTCAAGCTTAATAGTGATGGTAGTGCTTTAGGTAATCCGGGAATCATTGGTGCTGGAGGTATTTTGCGTGATCACTTGGGTAATCTCATCTTTGCTTATGCGGTACCATTGGGAGTAGCAACTAACAATCAAGCAGAACTAGAAGCGGCTATATATGGACTTCTCCGAAACAAAATGCCCGAAACTTTTCATGGACGTCCGTTAAGACCTTAGATATGGAGTCAGTTGCTCCTCACGGCCAAACCGGCCCATTTTCAAGTTCAAACGAACCCAGAGCAGGCAAACCCCCTATTTTGCCAATTTTCTTGTGATATTGTCCATGGATTTTTCATGATCCAGAATTCCCCGAAATAAAAATGGCCAAAGTTTTTCATAGACATGCGTTAAGAGCTTAGCTATGGAGCCAATTGGTCCCCAGGGTAAAACCGTACAATTTTCAAGGTCAAACGAGCCATAGAGCAGATAAACCTCCTATTTTGCCTATTTTCGTGTGCCATATTCCATGGATTTTTGGTGTTCCAGAATTTCCCAAAAACAAAATGGTTGATTTTTTTCATGGACGTTTGTTAAGACCTTAGATATGGACCCAGTTGGTCCCCACGGCCAAACCGGCCCATTTAGAAGGTCAAACGAACCCAGAGCAGGTAAACTCTATATTTTGCTAATTTTCGTGTGATATAGTCCATTCATTTTTGGTGATCCGAAAATCCCCTAAACAAAATGGCCAAAAAATTTCATGAATGCCCATTAAGACCTTAGCTATGGAGCAAGTTGGTCCCTACAACCAAACCGGCCCATTTTCAAGGTCAAACGATCCCCAGAGCAGGAAAACTCCCTATTTTGCCGATTTTCGTGTGCTATACAGGGATATTTGGTGATCCAGAATTCCCCAAAGTAAAATGGCTGAAATTTTTCATGAACGTGCGTTAAGACCTTAGCTATGGAGCCAGTTGGTCCACACGGCAAAATCGTACAATTTTCAAGATCAAGCGAGCCCTAGAGCAGGCAAACCTAACATTTTGCCAATTTTTGCGTGCTATAGTACATGGCATTTTGGTGATCCGGAATTCCACTAAACAAAATGACCAAATTTTTTTTATGGACGTCTGTTAAGACCTTAGATATGGAGAAAGTTAGTCCTCACGGCCGAATCGGCCCATTTTCAAGGTCAAACGAGCCTTAAAGCAGGGTGATCCAGAATTACCTAAAACTAAAGGGCCGAAATTTTTCATAGAAATCCGTTAAGACATTAGATATGGAGCCAGTTGGTCTCCACGGCTAGACCGGCCCATTTTCAAGGTAAAAAAAGCTTAGAGCAGGCAAACCCCCATTTTGCTAAATTTTGTGTGCTATAGTCCATAGATTTTTGGTGATCCGGAATTCCCCAAAACAAAATGGATGAAGTTTTTCGTGGACGTCCGTTAAGACCTTAACTATAGAGCCAGTTGGTCCCCACGACCAAACCGGCCTATTTTCAAGGTCAAACTAGCTCCACAGCAGGCAAACCCCCCATTTTGCCGATATTTATGTGCTATTGTCCGTGGATTTTTGGTGATCCAGAATTCCCCAAAACAAAATGGCCAATTTTTTTCATGAATGTCCGTTAAGAACTTAGCTATCAAGCTAGTTGGTTCCCACGGCCAAACCAGCCCATTTTCGAGGTCAAACGAGCCTCAGAGCAGGCAAACCCCCTGTTTTTTTCAATTTTTGTGTCCATGGATTTTTTGGTGATCCAAAATTCCCCGAAATAAAATAATTGAAGCTTTTCATTGACATATGTTAACACCTTAGATATGGAGCCAGTTGGTCCGCACGGCCAAATCGGCCCATTTTCAAGGTCAAACGAGCCCCAAAGAAGACAAATCCCCCATTTTGCAGATTTTCGTGTGCTATAGTCCATAGAGTTTTGGTGATCCTAAATTTCCTTAAACAAAATGGCCAATTTTTTTTTATGGACGTCCGTTAACTACTAAGCTATGGAGACAGGTTGTCTCCACGGCTAAACCGGCTCATTTTCAAGGTCAAACAAGCCCAAGAGCAGGCAAACCCCCTATTTTTTCTATTTTTTGTGTTCTATAGTCCATGGATTTTTGGTGATCCAGAATTTCACAAAACAAAATGCCCGAAGTATTTTATGGACGTCCGTTAAGACCTTTGATATGGAGCCAGTTGGTCCCCACGGCAAAACCGGCCTAATTTCAAGGTCAATCGAGCTCCAGAGCAGGCAAACCACCCATTTTGCTGATTTTCGTGTGCTATAGTTCATGGATTTTTGGTGATCCAGAATTCCCTAAAACAAAATGGCCAAAAAAATTTATGGACGTCCGTAAAGACCTTAGATATGTAGACAATTAGTTCCCACGGCCAAACCAACCAATTTTCAAGGTCAAATGAGCCTAGAGCAGGCAAACCCTATATTTTACCAACTTTTGTGTGCTATAGTCCATGGATTTTTGGTGATCCGAAATTCCCCAAAACAAAAATGGCTGAAATTTTTCATGGTCATCCGTTAAGAACCTAGCTATGGAGCCAGTTGGTCCCCACGACCAAGTCGATCCATTTTGAAGGTCAAACGAGACCCAGACCAGGCAAAACACCCTATTTTGCTAATTTTTGTGTGCTATAGTCAATGGATTTTTTGTGATCCGGAATTTCTCGAAACAAAATGGTCGAAACTTTTCATGGACGTTCGTTAATACCTAAGCGATGGAGCTAGTTGGTCCCCACGGCCAAACCGGCCAAGTTTAAAGATCAAACGATCCCCAGAGCAGGCAAACCCCTTATTTTGCCTATTTTCATGCTTTATAGTCCATGGATTTTTGGTGATCCGAAATTCTCCAAAAATTAATGGGTGAAACTTTTCATTGACGTCCGTTAAGACCTTTGATATAGAGCCGGTTGATCCCCATGGCCAAACGAACCCATTTTCAAGGTCAAACGAGCTTCAGAAAAGGCAAACACCCATTTTTGTCGATTTTTGTGTGTTATATATAGTCCATTAATTTTTGGTGATCCAGAATTACCTAAAACAAAATGGCAAAAAAAATTTGTGGACGTCCGTTTAGACCATAACTATGGAGCCAGTTGGTCCCCACGGCCAAATCGGCCCATTTTCAACATCAAACGAGCCCAGAGCAGGCAAACCCCCCCATTTTGCCGATTTTCGTGTGATACAGTCCATGGATTTTATGCTCATCCAGAATTCGCTAAAACAAAATGCCAAAAATTTTCATGGACGTCCGTTAAGACCTTAGCTATGGAGCCAGTTGGTCCCCACGGCCAAACCGGCCCATTTTCAAGGTCAAATGAGCTCTAGAGCAGGAAAACCCCCTATTTTGCCGATATTCGTGTGCTGTATAGTCCATAGAATTTTGGTGATCCGGAATTCCCCGAAACAAAATGGTCGAAATTTTTCATGGACGTCTGTTAAAAGCTTAGATATGGAGTCAGTTGGTCCCCATAGCCAAACTGACCCATTTTCAAGGTCAAACGAGAAGAGAGCAGGCAAACCCCCCATATTGTCGATTTTCGTGTGCTATATTCAATGGATTTTTGGTGATCTGAAATTTCCCAAGACATAATGGCCAAATATTTCCATGGATGTCCGTTAAGACCTAAGCTATGGATCCAGTTGGTCCACATGTCCAAACCGGCTCATTTTCAAGGTCAAACGAACCCCAGAAAAGGCAAATCCCTATATTTCCTATTTTTGTGTGCTATAGACCACAAATTTTTGGTGATCCAGAATTCCCCGAAACAAAATGGTTACAATATTTTATGAACGTCTGTTAAGACCTTTGATATGGAGTCAATTGGTCCCCATGGCCAAATTGGCCTATTTCAAGGTCAAACAAGCTCCCAAAAAGGCATACCAAAAATTTTCATGGACGTCCGTTAAACCTTAGCTATGGAGCCAATTGGTTTCCACGGCCAAACCGACCCATTTTCAAGGTCAAACGAACCCAGAGAAGGCAAACCCCCTATTTTGCCAGTTCATGGATTTTTGTGATCCAAAATTTCCCAAAACAAAATAGCTAAAAAATTTCATGGACGTCCGTTAAGACCTAAGCTATGGAGTGAATTACCCCCCACAGCCAAACCGTCTCTTTTCAAGGTCAAACGAGACCTAGAGCAGCAAACCATTATTTTTCCAATTTTCGTGTGTTATAGTTCATGGATTTTTGGTGATAAAAAATTCCCCGAAACAAAATGGCCAATTTTTTTCATGGACGTCCGTTAAGACTTAAACTATAGAGAAAGTTGGTCCCCACGGCCAAACCGGTTCATTTTCAAGGTCAAACGAGCCCAAGAGCAGGCAAACCCCCTATATTTCAAATTTTTGTGTGCTATAGTCCATGGATTTTTGTTGATCCGTAATTCTCCAAAAAAAAAAAAAGGCCAAAGTATTTCATGGACATCCGTTAAGACATTTAATATGGAGCCATTTGGTCCCCATGGCCAAACCGGCCTATTTTCAAGGTCAAACAAGCTCCAAAGCAGGCAAACCCCCCCGTTTTGTCGATTTTCGTGTGCTATAGTCCCTGAATATTTAGTGATCCAGAATTCCCCAAAACAAAATGGCCAAAAAATTTCATGGACGTCCGTTAAGACCTTAGCAATGGAGCAAATTTGTTTCCACGGCCAAACCGGCCCATTTTCAAGGTAAAACGAACCTAGAGCAGGAAAACCCCCTATTTTACCAATTTTTGTGTGTACATGGATTTTTGGTGATCCAGAATTCCCCGAAACAAAATGGCTGAAATATTTCATAGAAGTCCGTTAAGACCCTAGCTATGAAGCCAGTTGGTCCCCCCGGCCTAACCGACCAATTTTGAAGGTCTAACGAACCCAAGAGCAAGCAGAACCCCCATTTTGCTGATTTTCGTGTGCTATAGTCAATGAATTTTGGGTGATCCAGAATTCCGCAAAACAAAATGGCCAAAAAATTTCATGTACGTCCGTTAAGACCTTTGATATGGAGCCAGTTGGTCCCCACGGCCAAACCGTCCCATTTTCAAGGTCAAACGAGCTCCAGAGAAGGCAAACCCTTCATTTTGCCAATTTTTGTGTGCTATATAGTCCATGTATTTTTGGTGATCTAGAATTCCCCAAAACAAAAAGGCCAATTTTTTTTCATGGACGTCCGTTAAGACCATAACTATGGAGCCAGTTGGTCCCCACTGCTAAATCAGCCCATTTTCAGAGTGAAATGAGCCAGAGCAGGCAAACCCCCTATTTTGCCGATTTTCATGTCCTATAGTCGATGGATTTTTGGTGATCCAGAATTCCCTCAAACAAAATGGCCGAAATTATTCACGGACGTCTGTTAAGACCTTAGCTATGGAGCCAGATAGTCCCCACGGCCAAACCTACCTATTTTCAAGGTCAACAAGCCCCAGAGCAAGAAACCCCCCATTTTACTGATTTTCATGTGCTATAGTCCACATATTTTAGGTGATCCAAAATTCCCTAAAAAAAATGGCTGAAATTTTTCATGGACATCCGTTAAAATTTTAACTATAGAGCCAGTTTGTCACCATGGCCAAACCGGCCCATTTTCCAGGTTAAACGAGCCCAGGGAAGGCAAACCCCCCATTTTGCCGATTTTCGTGTGCTATAGTCTTGGGATTTTTGGTGATCCGAAATTTCCCAAGACAAAATAGCTGAAATTTTTCATGGACGTCCATTAAGACCTAAGCTATAGAGCCAGTTTGTCTCCATGGCCAAACCGACTCATTTTCAAAGTCGAACGATCCCCAGAGCAGGCAAACCCTCTATATTTCCAATTTTTTTGTGCTATAGTCCATGGATTTTTGGTGAGCCAGAATTCCCTAAAACAAAATGGCTGAAGTATTTCATGGACGTCCGTTAAGACCTTTGATATAGAGCCAGTTGGTCCCCACGGTCAAACCAACCTATTTTCAAGGTCAAACGAGCCCCAGAGAAGGCAAACCCTCTATTTTACCGATTTTGGTGTTGTATAGTCCATAGATTTTTAGTGATCCAGAAATCCCCAACACAAAATAGCTGAAATTTTTCATGGACGTCCGTTAAAACCTTAGACGAAGCAGTTGGTCGCCACGGCTAAACCAACCCATTTTGAAGGTCAAATGATCCCCAGAGCTGGCAAACCCCCCATTTTGCCGATTTTCGTGTGCTATAGTCCATGGATTTTTGGTGTTAAGGAATTTCCCAAAACAAAATGGTCGAAATTTTTCATGGACATCCGTTAAGACCTAAGTTATGGAGCCAGTTTGTCCCCACAGCCAAACCGGCATATTTTGAAAATCAAACGACCCAGAGTAGGAAAACCCCCCATTTTGCCAATTTTCATGTGCTATAGTCCATGGATTTTTGGTGATCCAAAATTCCCCAAATAAAAATGGCCGAATTTTTTCATGGACGTCCGTTAAGACCTTTTATATGGAGGCAGTTCATCCCCACGTCCAAACCGGCCCATTTTCAAGTCAAACGAGCTCTAGAGAAGGCAAACCCCCCATTTTGCCGATTTTTGTGTGATATAGTCCATGGATTTTTGGTGATCAAGAATTTTCCAAAACAAAATGGCCAAAAATTTTGTGGACGTCCGTTAAGACCATAGCCATGGAGCCAGTTGGTCCCCACGGCCAAATCGGCCTATTTTCAAGGTGAAGCGATCCCAAAGTTGGCAAACACCCTATTTTGCCGATTTTCGTGTCCTATAGTCCATACATTTTTGGTGATCCAGAATTTCCCGAAACAAAATGGTCGAAATTTTTCATGGACGTCAGTTAAGACCTAAGTTATGGAGCCAATTGGTCCCCACGGCCAAACCGATCTATTTTGAAAATCAAACGAGCCCAGAGCAGGAAAACCCCCAATTTTTCCGATTTTCATGTGCTATAGTCCATGGATTTTTAGTGATCCAGAATTCCCGAAAACAAAATGGCCGAAGTTTTCCATGGAAGTACGTTATGACAATTGATATGGCGCCAGTTGGTCCCCACGGCCAAACCGCCCCATTTTCAAGGTCAAACAAGCTCCAGAGAAGGCAAACCCCCCCCCCCCCGTTTTGCCAATTTTCATATGCTATAGTCCAAGGATTTTTGGTGATCCAGAATTGCCCAAAACAAAATGGACAAAAAAATTCATGGACGTCTGTTAAGACCATAGCCATGGAGCCAATTGGTCCCCACGGCCATATTGACCCATTTTCAAGGTCAAACGAGCCGGAGCAGGCAAACCCCTCCATTTTGCCAATTTTTGTGTGCTATAGTCCATGGATTTTTGGTGATCCGGAATTCCCCAAAACAAAATACCCAAAGATTTTCATGGCGTCCGTTAAGATCTTAGCTATGGAGCGAGTTTGTCCCCATGGCCAAACCGGCCCATTTTCAAGGTCAAACGATCCCTAGAGCAGGCAAACCACCATTTTTGCCAATTTTCATGTGTTATATCGTTCATGGATTTTAGGTGATCCACAATTCCCAAAAACAAAATGGCTAAAAAAATTCATGGACGTCCGTTAAGACCATAGCTATGGAGCCAGTTGGTCCCCACGGCCAAACCGGCCCATTTTCAAGGGCAAACAAGCCCAGAGCAGGCAAACCACCTATTTTGTCGATTTTCGTGTGCTATAGTCCATGGATTTTTGGTGATCTAGAATTCCCCGAAACAAAATGGCTAAAAAAATTCATGGACATATGTTAAGACCCTAGCTATGAAGCCAGTTTGTCCCCACGGCCAAACCAACCGATTTTGAAGGTCAATCAAAACCCCAGAGCAAGCAAACCCCCAATTGTACTGATTTTCATGTGCTATAGTTCTTGGATTTTTGGTGATCCAAAATTTCCCAAAACAAATGGCCGAAATATTTCATGGACGTCCGTTAAGACCTAATCTATGGAGCGAGTTGTCCCTCACAGCCAAACCGACTCATTTTCAAGGTCAGATGAGCTCAGAGCAGCAAACCTCCTTTTTCCGATTTTTATTTGCTTCCATGGATTTTTGGTGATCTAAAATTCTCTGAAACAAAATGCTCGAAACTTTTACTGGACGTCCGTTAAGACCTTAGATATGGAGTCAGTTGCTCCCAACGGCCAAACCGGCCCATTTTCATGGTCAAACGAACCCCAGAGCAGGCAAACCCCCTATTTTGCCAATTTTCGTGTGCCATAGTCTATGAATTTTTGGTGTTCCAGAATTCCCCAAAACAAAATGGCTGAATTTTTTCAAGGACGTCTAGTAAGACCTTAGATATGGACCCAGTTGGTCCCCTATGGCCAAACCGGCCCATTTAAAAGATCAAACGATCCCAAAGCAGGTAAACTCCCCATTTTGCTCATTTTCGTGTGCTATTGTCCATTGATTTTTGGTGATCCGAAATTTCCCTAAACAAAATAGCCAAATTTTTTTATGGACATCCGTTAAGACCTTAGATATGGAGTAAGTTGGTCCCCACGGCAAAACCGGCCCATTTTCAAGGTCAAATGAGCCTTAGAGCATGGATTTTTGGTGATCCAAAATTCTCCGAAACAAAATGGCTGAAGTTTTTCATGGACGTCCGTAAGAATTTAGATGTGAAGCCAATTGGTTCCCACGGCCAAACCAGCCCATTTTCAAGGTCAAACGAGCGCTAGAGAGGGCATACCCATGATTTTACCGATTTTCGTGTGCTATAGTCCATGGAATTTTGGTGATTCGGAATTTCCTGAAACTAAAAGGTCAAATTTTTTCATAGAAATCCTTTAAGACATTAAATATGGAGTCATTTGGTCTCCACTGCTAGACCGACCCATTTTCAAAGTCTAACGAGCTCAGAGCAGGCAAACCCCCATTTTGCTGATTTTTGTGTGCTAGTCCATAGATTTTTGGTGATCCGGAATTCCCAGAAACAAAATGGATGAAGTTTTTCATGGACGTCCGTTAAGACCTTAACTATAGAACCAATTGATCCCTACGGCCAAACCGGCCTATTTTCAAGGTCAAACGAGCTCCAGAGCAGGCAAACCCCCTATTTTGCTGATTTTTGTGTGCTATAGTCCATAGATTTTTGGTGAACCAGAATTCCCCAAAATAAAATGGCCAAAAATTTTCATGAATGTCCGTTAAGAGCTTAGCTATCGAGCCAGTTGGTTCCCACGGCCAAACCAGCCCATTTTCAAGGTCAAACGAGCCTCAGAGCAGGCAAACCCCCTATGTTTTTCAATTTTCGTGTACTATAATCCATGGATTTTTTGGCGATCTGAGATTCCTCGAAACAAAATGGCCGAAGCTTTTCATGGACGTATGTTAAGACCTTAGATATGGAGCCAGTTGGTCCGCACGGCCAAACTGGCCTATTTTCAAGGTCAAACGAGCCCCGGAGAAGGCAAACCCCCCATTTTGCTGATTTTCGTGTGCTATAGTCCATAGATTTTTGGTGATCCAAAATTTCCTGCAACAAAATGGCCGAAATATTTCATGGACGTTTGTTAATTACTAAGCTATGGAGCCAGTTGGTCCCCATGGCTAAACCGGCTCATTTTCAAGGTCAAACAAACCCCAGAGCAGGCAAACCCCCTATATTTCCAATTTTTGTGTTCTATAGTCCGTGGATTTTTGGTGATCCGAAATTCCCCAAAATAAAAATGGCTGAAGTTTTTCATGGATGTGTGTTAAGAGCTTAGCTATGGAGCCAATTGGTCCTCAGGGAAAAATTGTACAATTTTCAAGGTCAAATGATCCCCAGAGCAGGCTAACCACTTATTTTGCCAATTTTCGTGTGATACAGTCCATGGATTTTTGGTGATCCAGAATTCGCTGAAACAAAATGCCGAATATTTTTATGGACGTCCGTTAAGACCTTAGATATAGAGCCAGTTGGTCCCCACGGCCAAATTGACCCATTTTCTAGGTCAAACGATCCCCAGAGAAGGCAAACCCCCCATTTTTCCAATTTTTGTGTGCTATAGTCCTTTGAATTTTGGTGATCCAGAATTGTAACGACTCGGAAAATGATAGAGTGAAACTAGAGCCTCATATGTGAGTTTGGAGTCGAGAACTTAATGAAATGATTTTATTTGAATTTGACCCAAAAAGTTCTTAAAAATGTGCTTTGGAAGTT
>JAJOOS010025081.1:0-11913 GCA_029582725.1 Solanum chiquidenum
CTCGCTCCCTTTTTCATCATTTAATTTTCACGTGTTTTAGGAATTAACTTATGTAATATAGTCGATCCACTTAAATCATTATGAATATATCTTTGTTTAGTTTAGCCTTTACTTTTATGAACCAATAAAATATCTATGATTCATGTAAAAAGAAATGTTTAATGGAAAGGTATATATTTCTTCCCCGTCTCGCTCCCTTTTTCATCATTTAATTTTCACGTGTTTTAGGAATTAACTTATGTAATATAGTCGATCCACTTAAATCATTATGAATATATCTTTGTTTAGTTTAGCCTTTACTTTTATGAACCAATAAAATATCTATGATTCATGTAAAAAGAAATGTTTAATGGAAAGGTATATATTTCTTCCCCGTCTCGCTCCCTTTTTCATCATTTAATTTTCACGTGTTTTAGGAATTAACTTATGTAATATAGTCGATCCACTTAAATCATTATGAATATATCTTTGTTTAGTTTAGCCTTTACTTTTATGAACCAATAAAATATCTATGATTCATGTAAAAAGAAATGTTTAATGGAAAGGTATATATTTCTTCCCCGTCTCGCTCCCTTTTTCATCATTTAATTTTCACGTGTTTTAGGAATTAACTTATGTAATATAGTCGATCCACTTAAATCATTATGAATATATCTTTGTTTTGTTTAGCCTTTACTTCTATGAACCAATAAAATATCTATGATTCATGTAAGAAGAGCATGACGAGGAGCTTTGAACCCCTAAGCAAAAATTCTGGATCCGTCTCGGCTGCTACCCCCTCATATGTTCCTTAATTCAATTTTCAGGTAATTTTTAAATCAATTTTCTAAATGATCACAAAATGATTTTCTTATTTATACGGATTTAAGGAGTAGAGGGGAGAGGGTCGGACGCTAACCGATTAAATTTACAGATTGAAACCAATAAATATCAAAATATATGTGGAGATTGATATTGCATGCTCTAATTAAAGAGTAGTTTTAATTATTAGGAATTAAGATGCTTGTTAAATTAATTTCATTTTTGACCTTTAAAAATTATATTAGACAAGTAGACGATCACTTATTTAAATATATACTTGAAGAAATAAAGATAAAATGTAACAAAGATGAGCCTAATCCAATACTCATTATAGTATTACTCTATTATCTTGTGGTGAGATAATTATATTTATTTATATACCTCAATCAAATAATATCGTATCTTATACTATCAAATAATTAGTATAATTTTATGATTTTCTCTATCCTCGAACCAAATCAGTACCCCTTAGTTGAGCAGAAGTAATTGGGATAATGGAGCTCATGTATTCAACTATTCTATCTCTATGATCTTCTTCTATATATATCTTAGTTCAACAAATATAATTATTCGAACAAAAAAAGTAGTGATACTTTATAACACAAAAATGGCTTATTCGAATCAAAATAGCGTCAATAAAAGTAAAAGCAATGACAATTTCACATCCATATTCAGTCAGACCCGCCGCAAAATGTCATTCTGGCGGAAGAAGTTACCGGTAGTTCAGGTGGAAGCTAGAAGGAAGAAGCACCAGCGGAAATTTTCTCCGGTGAAGATTTTTTGGCGAGACGGACTGAAGGGGCAGAAATTGCAATACTTAGGTATGAAAAAATTAAAAGAATGTTATTGGTCGGCCGTAAATGACATATTGGAAGGAAGTGATACATTCGATCAACGATTTGTAACAAATACCTCTTTTGCTGTTCCAGTGATGGGCTTTTCCTTCACTACCTTTCCAAATCATCCTAGTACTTAAAAGCTAAGATGAAAATTTTATTCGTTTTATTTATGGTTTAAGACTATGCACAAAATCACACTCTCTAAATTTCATTTATGAGATTACATTGTTGTTTATTTATTATTTTCTGTAGTGCCACTTGATGAATTATTTGCAATATATCTTCATGAGATCATACATGCATGAACTATATTTTCTTTTATTTGTTGAGAATTTATTCAACCCAAGCAGGCAAGCAGTACCAACGTCAAGGATATGGTCAAAGTGCCTACTTGGTCTCCTTGTTTGAGAGAGTTTATAAGGTCAAAACTAAAGTTTTTCATGCAACAATTTATTCGGTGAAATCACATAAAGTGAGGTCTACCATTACCTTGTAGATGTAAAAAGGTTGTTTTCGAAAGATCTTGGGCTAAAAGATTTAACTTAATGTAAATATATTTTTTTGGATACAAAACTCGATGAAATGTAATGATTACAGCCGCGCGCAGATTTGAAATGATTCTGGGAATATCTCTGAAGATCTATGGCTATAATTTTCACGATTGTTATAACTTGTTAAGGTAACTCTTATTCAATCCCAAATAAGAAATGTTGATAATTCACCAAGAATTTACTTAAAATTATAACCAAAAATATATTTTTCTTGATAATAATTACCGTAACGTGATCTTAATTGCGTCCAATATGATCAAATAAGAAATCGTGCAGTTGACTCAAATTGGGTATATATTATCAGCGCACTTTCATCACAATTAATAGAGTTAATTAAAATTGTTGATCTCGAATATTTATCGATCAGAACTTTATATTAATTTTAATTAGTATCTCAATATATAATTTACAAGAATAATATAATTTACAATCAATTTTGAAAGATCTTTAGATCACAATCTAATTAGGATTTAGGGCCAACATCATGGTAATTAACATGAGCACACATAGAGCTTAATTATGATATAATGTCATTTAGGACAATTATAAGATTTAAATTATCGGGTTCATTTCAAGAATGCATTGATAGCCTCTTTCAATAGAGCTTAATTAAGAGTACGTCCACATTATGTTTGTACTTTGTAGTTACGAACTGATAATTTCTACGGACATACTCGAAGCTCAAAGCTCAAGTTCGACCTTTAAAAGGAACTCGAAGCTCAAATTCAAAAAATCAATTCGCAAATAAATTTCTTTTGAGTCAGTGATATCTAAAATAAATAAATAGAAACATCAAAAAGAGTTTGCATATAAAAACTGGGCAATTTCAGTCACAGGTTGTTGAAGTTTGAAGTCACATTTGAATGGTATAGAAATGAACGGAGAGAATAAAATATAAAATTGCTTACCATATTTACTTTAATTTTAACTAGATAATGGGATATCTAATGATAAAATTAATACTCCCTCCGTTCAATAATACTTGTCCACTATACTAAAAATAGATGTCCAACAATATTTGTCCACTTTATTAAATCCATGGATAATTTTACACTTGTCATTAATTATAGTCATTTCCCTATTACATTTTTCAAGACATTGTATTTATTATATTCAAAGGGTGATAGAAAATTATCCTTCTATTTATAGTTTCTTAAGGGGTGTGCCAAGTCAATAATGGACAACTATTACCCAACGTAGGGAGTAATAATGATTGTGTAACCTAAACCAAACAAGATTTTCCGACAAGACGGAATGAAGAAAATAAAAAAATGTTATTGATCGGCGGTAAATGACATATGGGAAGGAAACAGAGCAACTGATCTTTTGCTATTCCGATGATGGGCCTTTCCTTAACTACTTTTCCAAATCATCGTACTATTTGAAAGCTAAGCTGAAATATTTTATTCGTTTTATTTCTGATTTAAGAATTTAGACTCTGCAAATTCATATGTGGGATTACAATGTTGCTTATTTAATTTGTTATTTTTATTTTCGTTGAAATTAATTAAGATGTTTTTCTTTGATTTGCTTAAAAATATATAAATTAATTAATTTTATTTGTCTTAATTTATTTCCTTATTTTCTGTAGTGACAGTTGATGAATTATTTGCAATTAATCTTCACATGCACATACGTACTTGAACTATTTTAGTCTTTATTTATTGGGAAAATGTATTCAGCCCAAGAACTGTGAGATAGTTTTGAAAAGTTAAAACTTAAGTTTAACGTAATGGAAGGAATTTTTGGCTAAAAAAACGACTCGATGAAATGCTGACAATCACCATAACTTGACGTTGAACCAAGTCTTGCAATATGATTAAATGAGAAATTATGTTTGTACGTTACAAACTGTTAATTATTATTCCGGACAAAGTTGGAGAACATGAAAATCATACGGGTTTACCATGAAAGGAACTCCAAGCTTGAGCAAAATTCAATTATTTCATTTTATTGAACCACGAGTATGAATATTTCTTATAGATGGAGAAAAATTCAAATTTGAAAACTAATACTTTTCCCATTCTCTTTAATTTGTTCATTATTTTAAAAATACATTTTTCATTTTGGAAAAATCTTTTTTGTCAGAATGATATTTTTCTATGCTATTTTAACTTTTTAAATATTTTTACCCGTTTAACTTAAATACATTTTAACTAAAAAATGGAAAAAAGATCAGTTTGTTTTAAAATAAAAAAAAATATTATAGTTTTTTTATTTTTTTGGCCAAATTTTCGGGTCATTTAGCACTTTCCTTTCATTTTTACTTGTCATTTTTAACAACAACATTTTCAGTGAAATCACACAAAGTAAGGTCCGAAGATGAAAGAGTGTACGCAGATCTTACTGCTACCTCATGAAGATAGAGAAGTTGTTTTCAAATACTTATTTTATTTTCTTAGTAACTCGAACCCACAACCTTATTATCGTGATCGACTCTTTTCGATCTGGAAATGTACTGAGGTTCAACTTCCAAGTATTTTTAGCATGAAAATTATTTCTTTAATGAAACTCACTCCCTCCATTCCATTTTACTAGATATGTTTTGTTTTGCACGTTCTTAATTTGATTAAATTATTTTAGGTGAAATTTTATGAACATATTTTTCGAAGTTAGCACTTAAAAATTAATAATTAAATGCTTCAATTGTTAGACCAAACACTTTCATCCCATTAATTAATTAGATTCTCTTGGTATTGGTCATTTTCAAGTTGTGGAGTGTTTTGTTATGGATGGTAACATTATTCATAAAATATTTTTGAAGGTTTTGTGTCAGGTCAATAAAAAAGTGTTGTAAATATTTTATTAAAAAAATTATTTTTTTAAAAATTAAGAAAAATGACATCTCTTTATAAAATTAGAAAAAATCAAGTTTCATAACTGTCATGTTACTCTCATTTTCCGTCTCCAACACATCCTTCCTCCACCCCATCCACACCAACCTCGCACTTTACTGCATACCCTCACATAAACAAATATTTTGGTATAATATTTTTTTGTATATTTACACAAAAAAAAAAAAAAAAAAAAAAGAAGAAGAAGAATAATGACAGAATAATTTCTTCTCTAAAAAGAAAAAAAGAATAAGAAAATATTCAAGGAAATATCTTTTTTTGGAAAACATTCTATTTATACCAAATACGCCCTTAAATTTGATATATTTTCTTTAAAGACGTTTATGTTCAACTTGCAACAATTTAATAAAACGACGTGCTAATATTTTAATTTGATTCGACATCTATTCTACCTACTTTATATACTATTATCTATTTTACCACGTCGTCTAATATAGTTCTTATATTTATTCAAAACATTTTATCCACTATTAATATTAAAGTTTATTCGAGCTAGCATAAAACATATCTTTTGAAGTTAACAATTTTTCAGAGGTGGGATATAATCTGCATCTTCCTTTTCAAGCACTTAAGTAATGTAAAAATCATCGAAGATAATAATTTAGGCTTCTTTAAAAAAAGTAATATTAAAACAATTTTTGTCATAGCAAAGCAGTTTGTGGATAAAAAATCTGTTGCAATGAGGTTAAATCTCTTTAAAAGGAATGAGATATCCACCGTTTATCCTGAAAATATTTATTTTCTTCATTTAGTTTTTCAGTTGTAATTTTATTTTCAATTTTTCATCAACAAATAAATTATAGGTTAGTGAATGGGCTAGACTTTAGAGTCTATGGAGCTTAACGGCCTAAAATGAGGCTAACAAGAGAGCTACCATTTCAATCCATTAATTATCCTTAATTACTACTCCATCTGTCCCTAATTATTTGTCCACTTTTTCTTTTATAGTTGTCCCTAATTACTTGTCCATTTTGACAAATCAAGAAAGGACAATTGTTTTTTACCTATTATACCCTCAATTAAATAACTAATTACTTTGAAAAATGTAGAACTTTTCATCCACTTCATAATTAATAAGGTAAATGGTAAACTCATTGTGTCATTAATTGTTTTCTTAATAGGTGTGTCAATTTAAAAGTGGACAAGTAATTAGGGACAGAGGGAGTAATATTTAATGTGCGTAAAATAGAGGAATTTTTGTAGCTCGAATTGTTGATTATATAAATTTTGAGTTCGATTTTCCACCTCGTAATCTCCTTTTCAATTTTCCCTACCCCCAATTTCGAGAAGAAAAATAAAAATTAAAGTTGATTGATGATATAAAATGATGTGTTTACATGATAATAATGTAGGGTTATGCACAAATTAAGTTATTTAATTTGTGCATTACATATTTTTGTGTATAATTTAATGTTAATATTGTTCCGTATCTCCAATATATTATCTAATTCTGAGATTAATTATTTATATTTATCTATATACCCCAATCAAATAATATATATTGCATCTTATACTATGAGATTTTATGATTCTGTCTATCTCCAACCACACACCCCTTAGTTGAGCAGAAGTAATTTTCATTATACAGCACTTGGTCAACTCTTCTATCTCATTATATATTAGTTCTCAATTCTCTCAGAATTATTCGATCAAAAACAAACAATGGCTTATTCTGACCAAAATAGCCTCAACAAAAGTATAAGCCATGCCAATTCCACATCCATAGTCAGTCAGGCCCGCCGTAAATTATCATTCCGACGAAAGAAGTTGCCGGTAATTCAGCTCGGAGCTGGAGGGAAGAAGCACCGGCGAAGATTCCTTCTGTCGAGGATTTTCCGACGAGTCCGAATAGTAAAGGGGCTGAAATTGCACTACACAAATATGGCGAAGAAAATAAAAGAATTTTATTGGTCAGCGGTAAATGACATATTGGAAGGAAACCAAGCAGTTGATACATTTCATCGAAGCCTTGTATTGCAGAGCTCTTTTGCTATTCCAATGTTGGGCCTTACCCGGACTACTTTTTTAAATCGTCGTGCTATTTGATAAAAGCTAAGCATGTATCTTTCGAAAATAATCTATCTACTTCCGTAAGGCAAGGATAAAATTCGCATACATTCTATTTTTCAGATTTCAAATATATGTTGTTGAAATTAACATGTTTTGCTTTGCTTACCAAATTATAAATATATTAATTTGTTTATTATTTCTTTTAGTGCCAATTGATGAATTATTTGCAATGTTCATGAGATCATATGCAAACATATATATACTTGAACTATTTTTGCTTTTATTTATTGGGTTTGTTATGAGCGCTTTCGTCACTATCGAATGTGTTAAAATTGATGATCTAGAATAGTTATCCCTAGAACAAGAAGACAAATAATAGTCGATAAGAATATTACATAATATTTTAATCAGTATTTTAATATCCAATATATTAATATCTAACCAATAAGATTAACACCAAATGGAATATGCAATAATTAACTATAAAACGTGACAAGTATGAAACTGCTCAAGGACACACGTCATTTTCACTTTTACATGATCTATTTTATAATGGTTTTTATTTATTTATTGCTTCTCAAAATAAATATTTTTTCATGGAATATACGTTTATAATTTGTATCATAACATATTTTTAAAGGTAAAATTATGTGAACATAAAATTAAAGATTCATCCATTCTATTATTTGAAGGAAAATCGTGCAATCAAATCATTGTAGGCATGACCACAAGAATTAACAATTAAGTTCTAACTTCATTATTTTTTCTTCTTGTTTGATTCGTGACTTGCAATAAACCCACAAAATCAACAACATAGTAACATGTAAAGGGTGGGTTGGGGGAATTGACAAAAAGCTTGAATATCTCTCGCAACTTATGGACTTTTACACGCTTATATATGGATTATTATTGAACAAACTGAAAATCTGAGTCCGGAGTTAAAAGGGCAAAAAAATTGCCAAAAATTTCAAAAGGGCACATCATATTTTTTTAAAATCAAAAGGGCAAACCTATGACACATATTAACGCCGTTTACTCCGTTAAAAATAAAATCGCTGCCAGGGCAGCGATTTTTGTCCAATTTTTTTTCTTTTTTCACTAAAATAGCTGGCACAACAGCGATTTTTTAACTTTAATTTTTTTTCCTCCAACTAATATCGCTGCTATGGCAGCTTTTTTGTAAAAAGTTTTTTCTAGAAAATCGCTGCCTTGGCAGCGTTTTCCTTAATACTTATTTTTTTTAAAAATCTTTTCTTAATTATTTTTTAAAATTTTTATGAAAGAACAATTATTTTTTTAAAAAAATGCTGACAGGGAGCCTGATTCCATCCAAAATTTTGGACTCGACGTAGAAATCATCAAAATGAAGCACGAACTTAAATCGGTGTCGAATTAGGCTGTCTTTTCAGCAATTTTTGTTAAAAAAAAAAATTTAAAATAAAAATGCTGCCTTGTTTTCAAAACGAAAAAAATAATAAAGAAAAACGAATTTTAAAAAAAATAAAAATTGAAGAGAAACGAATTTAAAAAAAAGAAAAAAATTTAACTAAAAAGCTGCCAAGGCAGCAATTTTCAGCCATTTAACAGCTTTTTTATAAAAAATATATATATATCTTGAAATCGCTGCCTTGGCAGTGATTTTGGTGGAACTAGTTTTTTTAAATAAAAAAAAATCGCAGCGATTTTGGTAGAAATATTTTATTTTATTTTATTTTGAAATTTCTGTCAACTAGTCAACATCTGATTGTAAAAAAAAATCTAAAAATCGCTGCCCGTGCAGCGTTTTTTCTTTTTTTAAATTCATTTCTCTTCAATTTTAATTTTTTTTTTAAATTGTTCTTCTTTATTTTTTTTTCGTTTTGAAAACAAAGCAGCGTTTTTATTAAAAAATATTTTTTTAAACAAAAATCGCTGTAAAGGCAGCCTAATTCGACACCGATTAAAGTTTGTGCCTCATTTTGATAATTTCTACGTCGAGTCCAAATTTTTGGGTGACATCAAGCTCCCTGTCAGCAATTTTTTTTAAAATAATTGTTCTTTCATAAAAATTTTAAAAAATAATTAAGAAAAGATTTTTAAAAAAATATAAAAATTAAGGAAAACGCTTCTAAGGCAGCGATTTTCCAGAAAAACTGCCAATTTTTTTTTCCTATGAAAACGCTGCGATAGCAGTGATATTAGTTGGAGGAAAAAAAATTAGAGTTAAAAAATCGTTGTTGTGCCAGCGATTTTAGTGAAAAAAAAGAAGAAAAAAAATTGGACAAAAATCGTTGCCCTGACAGCGATTTTATTTTTAACGGAGTAAATGGCGTTAATATGTGTCAGAGGAAAATCGCTCTGGCAGGAGCGATTTTGTCCTTTTGATTTAAAAAAAATATGATGTGACCTTTTGAAGTTTTTGGCAATTTTTTTTACTCTTTTAGCACCGAACTCCTGAAAATCTTATGACAAATCGCTATATCCCAATCTAAAATGTTATAGTAATTACAAATGTTAGACGACAATCTAATGATTAATTTGTATGAGTGAGGTTTATAAGAACAAACATTAGATAAATTTAACATTTACAGAAAGGTAATCTGGTAATAAAGACAATATTTGCACATAAAAAAAAAGAAAAAATTGTATATAATAGCAAACTATTAATTCAAATTAAATGCTATAAATATACTTTAAATTTAATTGTACCCTATAGCAAACTATTGCTATTTTCGCCACTCTCCCTGGTGGAATCTCGCTCGCCACTCTCCCTGGTGGAATCTCGCTCGCCACTCTCCCTGGTGGAATCTCGCTCGCCACTCTCGTTTGGTGGCAGTCTCGCTCGCCTTTCTCGCTTTTATACAAACACAAATGTGTAAAATGCGTTTGTGTTTGTATAAAGCGAGATGAAATTGTATATATACATATATTTTTGTTCCCCTCTCCCAGATCGAGCTCGCCACTCTCCCAAATCTCGCTCGCCACCCTCGCCTCTCTCGCTTATACAAACATAAACGAAATGTATAAATTGTGCTTCTGTTTGTATAAAGCGAGAGAAAATTGTATATACACATGCAAATACATATATCTTCGTCCTATACACTTATAATTATACAATACAAATATTTTCCTGCCCAGTTTACTTTTGCCTTTCTCTCTTTCTCGTTTTATACATACACAGATTATACAATTGATCTTTTGTATACAACTGCTTTCTTTTGTATATGTATAACGAATTATACAACTGCTTTCTTTGTATATGTATAGCGAATTATACAACTGTTTTTTTTTAATATGTATAGCGAATTATACATATATATGTTTGCTATGGAGCGCAATTATGCAAACTTTGCTATAGCATATAAATATAAATTTTGTGTTTGCTATATGTGAAAGTTGCTCTAAAAAAGAAATAGCACCTATGAAGGAACATTTGCGTAAATCAGCCAAAAGAAAACAGTTGCTGATGGTCCCATTTGACAAGGTGTCCACTTGGATTTTTAGGTTTGGGCTTGAGCCCACTGTTAAATATTTTGAAAAGATAACTTACAAAAATGGGCTATAGTAATATGAATTTTCCAACTGATTTCTTTTTGAAAACTAATTAGTGTATGAACATTCGTTGAAACATAATCACTTTTCAAATACAAATCATCCCATAATAGTTTTATGAGTTTCGAAGTTACACAAATAAAAAAGTTACATGACTAGTGTCAAAAGTACACAAAATCTGTGATTGTTTTTCAATTTTACAAGTCCATAAATGTCTATCTGAGAATTTTTCTCTTATGCATTTCTATTGCCACGGTCACGTCAATACAAAAGCAGTTAATATAAACAATTTTCCTTCAATAGTTGTCCCTCTACTAAATCCTTGATTGTTTGGTATGCGAGATAAGGATCATAATTTCCCGACAAAATATGAGATTATTTTATTTCATATTTGAATATGATCATAAATTAGTCTCGCAATATTTAATCTCACCATTTGTACTTATCTATACCATATATAGAAGTGGAATAGCTAAATCCATGAGATATATATCTCAATTCATAAGATATTATTATCTATTTCATCTCGTAAACCATATGACAAATAGTCACTGCATCAGCAAAATATAGTAAAAAAATGGATTACGTAAAACCATTTGTGGTGTTTAAAATATCAAACTTTCTCAACAACTACTTTAACATTAACGAAATTAGGCCTCCTTGTATTCCTTTAATAATATCTAGTGGTTTAAAACTACAGAGAAAAAAAACGTGGTAGCACTATCTTTTTGGTGGCTATCTATAGTGTAATGTGCCTTCTAGGTAGTCCTAGCCTCTGTTTTTTTTAGAAATAAAAACTAATTATAACTCCCACAAGACACAAAGTGCATTTTTTATTTCTATATTTCTCGATTTATTGGCAAATTCTTTATTTGGTAGTAGCTTTTATGTTCTGAACTACTGAGTCTATAGGTAAACTAATTACCCTTATATATAAGCCAACAAGAAAAGGACCAACACTGCAATACATGATTGTACCTCATGCTACGTGAATTGTACTACCATTGTTTCAATTAAATCATTACAAATGTCCAATACTTACTATATAAAATATTTAAGTGGCCCCCACCTCCTTCCACTTAAATACTATTTTTCAACCTTATCATGGTAAAAGTTGAATTTATTATCCTTTTCATTTAATTTTATATAATATTATTTTTTCTATAAAATCATTATATATGTTTTAATAATTTAAATTTCAAAAACATTATAATTTAACTTTAAAGATTTTATTTTATCAAAATCTTGTACATTGAAATATATAGTTATGAATTTAAAATATTTTTAAAATCATATAAAAATTTCAATAACTTCTCAAATTCCATA
>JAJOOS010025083.1:0-10575 GCA_029582725.1 Solanum chiquidenum
TAACACTTATCACAACCATGTCTCAGAACCAATGCAAATGACATGTTCACACAAATAATGAGGAGATGACCATTTTCATAACAATACACAATTCACAACAATACAACCGTGATACAACATCAACAATGATTCAACAAGCCTTTCAACCCAGTATCAAACATCACACATCAACAATTAAACACATTGCCTTTTGTTACCCCTTTTTCATCATTAGAATATAATCAATATGTACAAGTCAACCCATCACCAAGTCTCATTACCCCCAAACACATATCACAAGGAAATACACGAATTCCATACACTTAACAAGGGTTTAGAAATCCACTTGCCTCAACTAATCGAACAATCACTCCGGGACTTGAGCCTTCCCTTTTCATTGAGCTTCCAAACCAATGCAATCTATTCAAATATATATTCACAATAAGATTTCAAAACTGACAACACCCACATTATTATGTGTTTAGCCTTGACCCAAAAACTCACCCAAATAAAAAAACAAGTTCTTAAGTTTCAAGCCTAGGATTACGTCCCATTTGTTCCAATATCAACTCTAATAGTTCTCGATTGATATAATACATCAATAATTAATTTCCTATCTTAATATAGCGAAACTTGAATTATAATATGATAACAATAATAAGAATTCTAAAGAAACTAAACCCAGTTTAAGGACGTAATTTCACGAAAGCCAACCAATTTTCCAGTATTCAATTTGGTACCCATTAAATTTCTATAAATTTACTCTCCAATACTTACCTACCTAGTCAGTGGCGTAATTAGTAGGTGTCACTTTATTGGTAAATCCTCAACTTTGCAGAAGACATACGTATACGTATACTTTCCCTTTCAGTTATTTCCAACAACCCAATATAATGATTATTTTATTCCCATAGTAAATCATTAATGTTCCATGATAAAACTTCACTGTAAATTGTGCACGGTGCGACAAATATATTCCACTTACCATTTTGTATTGCAATTATATTTATGTCTATCAAGAATCCATTTAATAATAATAACAATAAGTTATTCACATCCAACAATCAAATATACATCAACAAAGCTTGAAGTTTGGTTGGAGTTACCGTTGTTCGTCACTTTCTTGTTGAAGTCGCAGAAGGTGAGTCTCTCTCTAGGGTTATATCTTCTTTTCTTTAAAGAAACATTAATTATAAATTAAAAGAGAAAAAAATCACTAACTTACTTTACTAAATATAGGCTAAATGGTATAGGGTCTTAAATAAATTATCGCTTTAGCCCATTAACTATCGATTAAGTCATTTATCTACAATTATCCATCAATTAATTAACTCAAGTTAAACGAATAGTTCAAAATTCCCAAAAATAACTTACCAGGTCATTACAGTTACTTATTATGAAGAGCTACTGTTGTAGTTGATCTCTAATGGAGATATTTAACGGAAGAAGATAGAAATTCTAAAACTCGAAAAAAAAAAAAAGAGGGCGGGGTTGAAAAAATGTTGTAAACATGACTATTAAGTCACAAAATAAATATAAAGGAAAACTTTTTTTTTTTCAAAAACATAAAAATAGGCTATTTTTTGTTAATGTAGTCTATAAATTATCATGTTGTGCCAATTTTTCTATTAGCTTTCAATTTCCTGTGGGGATTGACTCGAGGAATATGTGAAACTGGGCCTTCGAGGACCTATCTCAAAGATGCAAGATAAAATTGAGTCCAAGTATGGACTCGTTCCAAGGTCACATGGAATAAAGGAAAATTGTTAGTTTAAGGAGAAACTTTGAATCAGTCTATAAATCATCATATCATATCATATATATATATATATATATATTATTATTATTATTATTATTATTATTATTATAAGTGGAAGCTCATAACCTTAAAGTTGAATTACCATTTTGTCCTTATCTTACCCCTAAAATAAATTAAATATTAATATCTATTTATTTAATTAAATATTAAGTAATAGTTATATTTAAATTCATGCATCAATCAAGATCTTAATGCAATCATATATTCATGTACCTCGACTTAATACAATCATATATTCATGTACCTCGACCTAATGCAAGATCTTAAATGCGGGTAATGAAGAGTCTAATAACCTTCAATTTTAATTTGTAAGATAAGTGAGGGTAATGAAGAGTCTATCAAAGACACTCACACAACATTATTTATATTTTCTTCTTTCATCTAAATTTGTGCTCATCTTTCGTCTACATCATTTGTAAATTTTCATTACCAATTTATAATTGTAAGAATTCTTACTGATTCATTTATTTGTATTCTTTAAAATTTCATGCATATTTATCTTTTTTTTGTTGAGAAATATGTAAATGATCATAGTTACATGATGAATATTCTCTAATATGAAGTTGTAAGTGAATTTTTATTTTTCATATCTCCATCTTTTTGAGTTTTTAAATATAATTTCGTAATTGATTACTATATTTTTATATTCTTCATTTCTTCTATCTTTAGGATATAAATATAATCAAGGTAATCCCAATTTATACTTATAATTAATTATTTTAAGGGTAAGCATGTTAAATCCCGCCATAACTAGACCCGTAAAAGAGTAAGTCTTTGATAAGATTTATAGTTATGTATTTTTCGTTGTTTGACAATCATTTATCTTTTTAAAACAACATGTTTGTACTTTTTCCTTTTTATATGTAATCTCAAATATTTATAAAATCCATGTACTTAACTATTACAGAGAGGTACAAAAATTAGTGCACAAGTAAAAATAAAATAAAAAATAATGTAAAGTAAAAATTAGTGCAAATGTTACATTGAATTTTATTGTATTAGAATTCATATTTAATTTTTTATATACAGATCCTTTAATATTAGTTCAAGAAATATAATGTATCTGTATTTTTAACATAGTCATGTTTTCTTTTCTGTTTATTTTTTTATGATTTTAGTTTTTTTATACATTTGAAATATTTTATCTATAGCAAGTCAACTTCTAACAAAATGTAATTCAATTAATATGACAATATTATTGTCTATATATTTTAATGTGATGTCTTTTATTATGAATGTCATGTCGTTATTTACTTTTCTTTCTTTTCCGTTTGAACTTGTAATTTTTTCTATAAATTTAATGTTACACCACCTAGACATTTTGTAATATTTTTTTTTATACGTATCTTTTTTATAGCCAATTTCTTTTTTGATTGTTAAAACTTATATTTAGTAATTACCTACTATGTCACATACAAGCTTCACACGATTCTCTTTAATTTCTTGCTTGCATTATTATTTATTTTACATGTTAATCGATCTTATGATACTCAACTGCTAATAATTGGATCTAACGCCTTAAACTAAAGACATACGTCTTTAACATCATACAAATTTAATGTTTTTAATCGTACTATTTTTCCAATAAACAAGGAACATGTTGTTAATCTAAATTATCTTCTTTCTTTTTTTGTTGCTAGAGTTCCTAACTCCGAAAATTAGAGAAATCAAAATTTTCATTTCAATATGGGTGGCTTAAGCACGTCAGTGGTCTAAAGCTAAAAATAAATTAGAGGTCTTATACATATTTGAATAATAATACTCTAATATTTTTTATTTATTTAAAGTCTATTCTTTTAATTTTTTTAAGATGCAAATTTATTAATATATTTTGTAAAAAAAACTATAGTACTCCCTCAATTTTAATTTGTTTGTCAGATTTTAACTTGATACATAATTTGAAGTTTAATAAAATACTAAAAAGAATTTTTGAATCTTATAATCTTAAATGAAAGATTAAAATGTGCATTTTTTTTTCCTTATTATTTTGGATAATTGAGGCCACTCAATGTTAGGGTGTGAAACATGTGACTTATTTTATAATGCATTGAACCACAACCCCCTCTCCATCCCACTATCATACTCGTTTGGAATCAAGCCAGACAAATTAAAACACAAGAGATACGTTTGGCGTACGTCAAAAAGCATGTCACTGCAAAATGAACCCATGAGATATATATATATATATATATATATATATATATATATATATATGTCTAAAAATTTAATTCAACAATCCAAAGTTTTATAGAGAAGTTAGCAATCCATGGAGGAGCAAGGAATAAAAGGGAAGCGGGTGTTGTTTTTTCCATTGCCATTGCAAGGACACATAACACCTATGCTTCAACTAGCAAACATCCTTCACTTAAATGGCTTTTCTATAACCATAATTCTCGCGGACAACTTCAACACCACTTTCAATAATATTCGAGCAAACTATTCTCATTTTACCTTTCACACTATTTCTGATGGTTTATCTGAAGATGATAAGGCAAAAACAGATATTGATGCCTTATTTCTGCTTTCTTTGTTCAATGAAAAGTGTGCTCCGCACTTCACAGAGGCTTTGAGACAATTAGTGTTGGAAGATCCAAATATTGTTTGCTTAATATCAGATAGTATCTTGCACTTCACCAAAGCCGTTGCTGACAGTTTTAAGCTTCCAAGGCTTGTTTTAAGGACCGGAGGAGTTTGTTCATTATTGGTTTTTGCAGCCATACCACTTCTGCAAAACAAAGCTTATTTTCCTCTTCAAGGTATTTTCTTATCTTCATTCTTCAATTATTTTTTATTGAGAAAAAGAGTCCTCAACTCTGTTATTTCTCGTTATAAAAGTAATTCATATATACCTATTATGTTACATAAATTACTCACATACATTATTTGAAAGTGAAAAAAAAAAATTAAATTATTATTTATCAAAAAATATATTCATGTAGTCGTATATATATTTGATACTTCTAACACGTATTACTAAAAAAAAAAATTGGATTTTTGATTCAACGATTGATTTAAATTTATTATTTTAATGTTCAAATTTAATTTTTCACTAATTTTCTTATAAAATTTATCATATATGCTCCCAATTTTTTTAACAAATACGAAAAAATAAAATACAATATATCCAGAAAATAATCACTTTTAAATTTTGTTTCACTTTTTCTATTCACGCTCTTTTCTCCACATATTTTTACAATAAAGCATGACAGAAAAACATAAAATAAAAATAATAAACTCAAATAATAATAATTAAAGAAGTCAAAAATATATCAGGTGTGAAAAAGATCATACAAATACAAAAACAAGGCTGTTATGTATTTTTTCGAAAACTACGGAACAAGTTGAGAGTGCCTCCAAAATTCAAAACTTTATGTCATTTTGAAAGATTTCAAAAGTTGTTCCCTTAATTTCCAATTTGCACTTGTCTCGTTGTCACATCTCATGCATAGGGATGACAATTGGGTGGGTGTAGACCACTTTGAGCTTCAATCCATAAAGTTTTAATTCACCCCATTTTATTTTACATAGCATTTTTTTGTGAATTAAAATCGCCTCACTCCACCTTGATCTGTATACACCTGCTCCGTTCCATTGTCATCCTTATCACCACATTTTATTTTATTTTTATGACACGTGAACATCATCACATGCAAAAAAAGTACCTGAAAACAACTCATCTATCTGACCTCTTCCTCACATTTTTTATTTACAACTTTGCTCCCATGGACCACATTTTCAGGTTATATATTTTAGTGCGATCAAGAAAAAATAACATGAATTCGATATGACACTTTAAATAATACTTTTCTCATTGATATTTTTAGAATTTTAAGATTTAAAATTAAGTATTTCTTAGGTCATGATTTTTTTATATATATATCTTTAAAATATTTAAAATTATTAATTATTGTGATTTATAACAAAAATTTAAATATGTAAATTTTACTTTAACTTTAAAAATTAAAGAATTTCATGCTCATATAAAAATAAACTATTTGACTTTCGAAATTCAAAATTTCCATGTATTGAGACAGAGAGTAATAATTGTGTATTGCATAAATATAATTATTCAACTGGGTTTTTTTTTAAAAAAAAAAAAACCATCCACACAAGTATTTCATAAATTGCCTATCAAAATTTAAGTAGATGGAAAGAAATACGGTAGTAACATTTTTTGTCATTGGTGGACTGTGAACACACACTCTATCCTAAATAAATTCTCTTTGAATTAGAAGGCTCCAAAGAAAAATTGAGAGGGTGTATCTAGACACCTCAATTTGGTTTCAACTAGCAACTAAATACTCGAATGAGTCCCCATTGCATCTCATGGACATTCGATGATGACATGACAGATAAATTTTGGAGGTGTCTAGATGACTACTTTGTAAGTAGTAAAAACAAGTTGAGGTGTCTAAATTATGTGCATACTCAAAGTTGAATTGCTTACTTGTTAGCGGATATGAAGTTTGAGTGTATGTTTATGTATTATGCTTATAAACAACTTTTGAAATCTTCCATGGTTTGATTAAATAGTGACGTTTTACACTTGTTTAAACCTACATTGAATCTGTTACTCATGAATTTGTTATAGGTATAGAATCTCTACAAGAGGAAGCAGTTGAGGAACTTCCACCTTTCAGAATTAAAGACCTTCCTTTATTCAAGACATGTAATGTGGATGCACTTTATCAAGTTATTCAAGGAATGATACGAGAATCTAAAGCTTCATCAGGCCTCATTCTCAATTCATTTGAACAACTTGAGCAATTCTCCATGTCTAAACTCCGCGATGATTTTCCTATGCCAATTTTCCCAATAGGCCCCTTTCACTCTCATTTTTCGGCTTCTTCCAGCAGCTTGATGTCACAAGACCAAACTTCAATCTCTTGGCTAGACACAAAACAACCTAAATCTGTAATTTACGTCAGCTTTGGAAGCGTTGCAGCAATAGAAGTTAATGAATTTCTTGAGATTGCTTGGGGCTTGGCAAACAGCAATTACCCTTTCTTGTGGGTCATTAGGCCCGGATTGATTCGTGGCTCAGAATGGATCGAATTGTTACCTAGTGAGTTCTTGGAGACAGTGGATGGAAGAGGACACATTGTCAAATGGGCTCCTCAGCAACAAGTGTTGGCACATCCTGCTGTTGGGGCATTTTGGACGCACAACGGATGGAATTCAACATTGGAGAGTATATGTGAAGGGGTACCAATGATTTGTATGCCATGTTTCGGTGATCAAATGGTGAATGCAAGGTACGTTAGCCATGTTTGGAAAGTAGGGGTGCAATTAGAGAATGCCTTGAAGAGGACGAACATTGAGAATGCAATTAGAAGGCTGATGGAGGAGGAAGAAGGTAAACAAATTAAAGAAAGAATGTTAGAGCTGAAGGAGAAGGCAAATTCATGTTTAAAACCAGGAGGCTCTTCCTATGAGTCTCTGAGGAGCCTTACGAGTTACATCTCATCATTTTGATCATGTTTATCTTCTGTTCATGGACGCTCATTTCATCTTTATTTTGTGTGGATCTCCAATAAAAATTTAGACTTTCTTATCTATTACTCCACATTCATAAAAGCTAGGTTTATTTATTGCTGCAGAGCTAATTGTAAAAGTGAAGCTACATTTGTTGCTAGAGTTATTCAGAATGGGCAGAATAAATCTGCAATTTCTAGGCAACAATATAATTGCAGCTAACAAAATCAAGTTTCAGCTGAATCAGGTTTGCTTATGTGGCGGAATCATAGATCTTATGTCCTGTATAAGACGGTCCAGATTAATGTATGACGATCCACCTTCATTGACAGCTTTTTTTGCCAAACTTGCCATGTGCTCTGTTCTTTGCGAGAATTCACCATTTCTCTTCTCTATCAAATCTCTAATTGATTTTGCAATGATGTCTCTATCACATGTATCTTTTATGTCAATTCCCATCTTCCAAACCTCTCCAACGAATCTACTATTCACTTGCTGATCAGCAAATCTCGGCCAACAAATCATCGGCACTCCTTCAACTATACTCTCCAATGTGGAATTCCACCCAGAGTGAGTCAAGAAACCTCCAATTGCTCTATGTGCCAATACCTTTTCTTGTGGAACCCAATCAGCCATGTAGCCCCTTGCCTTTGTACCCTGCTCCAACTCCACAGGAATCTCATCTTTTCTCTCTTGTCCTATTATCAAGTCTGGCCTCATCACCCACAAGAACTTTTGCTCACTATTCACTAGACCATACCAAAATTCTAACAGCTCCTCCTTTGTCAACCCCGCGATGCTTCCAAAACTAACATATATCACAGATTTTCGTGGCTGCGTGTCAAGCCAAGACATGCAACTTTCATCTTCTTGCCACAAACTGTTTGAAGGGGTATATTTTGTTGCAAGTTTAGCCTTTAGATGGGCATGCACAGCTCCAATTGTGTAGACATTTGGACATACTGTTCGAATTTGAGAAAGTATGGGACCTTCAAGATCTTCAAATGTGTTAAGTATGAGACCTCGCGCTCGAGGGGTTTGTCGTGTCTCCGTCATTACAATCCTGAAATCCGGGTTAGTTAAGTCACTCGCCTGACAAAAGCTTGGAAGGTCTCGACCTCTCAGAAAATCTTCCATGCCTTTTACCTTTGTCAATGTCAAGTCCTTTGCATTTTCTGTAATTCATGTAATCAACGTTACTTCAGAGGCAAAATTTCTATTACTGTTATGTGTTTAAGTTAAAATTAAAAAGTTGTAAAACAAAAAAATATACTATTGTATTTTTACCTTTGAGTGGAAGTTCTCCAGCTTGAATTAGCTCAGGGATGCAAAAGTAGGACCAGAAAGAAGAGGCACTGACGGTGCGGAAATAGATAATAGGCAAGTTGATTTCTTCGGCTACATCAGCCGCCATGCTTAAGATTCCATCAACGATAAGACATGTCACCGAAGAATTCGGTATGAATTCTCTAAGAAATGGTTTAGCGATTGTGTTTAGAGAATAATAGAGCATTGATATTCCATCACGAGTATTCAATCCATCCATGGAAATCCCATGGGGAAGTGCTTGCAAATGGAATCCACTACCAAATCTGGAGAGCACATCTGTGTGGTTGAGGAGGCGGTCATGTGTGTCAACAGTGACAAGAAAGGTAACGTCGAAGTTAGAAAGAGAAAGAAGGTGGGCCAATTTAAGCATAGAGTTGACATGGCCTTGTGCAGGGAAAGGGAAGATGATAACATGAGGTAATGGATCCATCTTAATTAGTTGGAGTAGGGGTGTGTTTGCTTCTGCATCTTATATATAATACCAGTAAGCAACAAAAAACGGGCTAATGCGACGTTAGGTGTTCCATTCTTGGATTCCGTTTGATTCCTTTTATTTTTCTAATTCAGTTCCGTTGGGTTTGATTCTTGGACATTTTTTATTGTCATACTGAGCTTGTGTGCCTATTTTTAAATTGTCGTTCTGAGCTTCTGTCTAGCTACTAGCACCGCATATTTACAAATTTAATTACAAGAGAATTTTTTATTTCAATTGCTAAAAAGAAAAATCTAATTCATGACGTACGTGCAAACCTAATCATTTTGACAATTTTTTGGTCCAAAGGAAAATGTAAACTGAACACCTAACCTAATGAAAGAATTGATATTTCGATAGCAGTACTAATGGTGTGTAGTACTACCCCTTAATAGGCGGGCCAACTTGTGTTTTATTTTTCCACCAAATTATTGCACTATGATGAGGTTAGCTTTGCCTATTATTTATTCTCCTAACTTTACATCGATCAGACACAAGCCAATATAATAAGCACGTTCTATGAAACATATTTGAGAGAAATCAAAAGTTAACGGTGAAAATTTTATGCAATGACAATCCTAAATGGAAAGAAAAAGTATGTTATGTTCGTTAACTGTAAGAAAAAATATAGGTCAATTCTTAGACATCTTTATTTTAATCTCTAATTATAGAAATCTTTATATTTGGAGAAACGAAAATATATTTGGCACAAATTGGCATAACTTTACTTTAAAATTAAAATTTTAAAAAAGCATTCTCTCGTACTCATTTTAATATTATATGTCAAACACATACTTTCTTAGATTTATTGTTGGTGTTGAGATGAAGTTGAATTTTATTTAGTTATTTATATATGATTTGATCTGAAATTATATTTGACCCGCTCCGATCGACCCGCTTATTTTTAAATGCTATTGCCATGCTTACTTATCTTCTTGAACCCCTCAAGGAAAACTCTGTCTCTGCTAGGGCTGGCAGGGGGACCGGGTCGGCCCGCCCCGGCCCATGACCGGTTCGAGAACCGGCTCGCCGGACCCGGTCCCGTACATTTTCGCGGGTTAGGAGGGGTTCGGGATAGGGGACCGGTTAGGGGCCGGTTCACCCTTTGGGCCCGATCCCGACCCGGCTGAACCGGCCGGTTCGCGGGATCCCCTAATTTTATTTTATTTTTTATTTTTTGAATTATATTTGTTGGGGCAACGGCTAATGGGCCCCCCAACGGATTTATTCACCTTTTTTTCCCTTCCCCAACTCCCCCTACCACCCCTACTTTTAATACTTTAATTTAAACCCTCAAGTTATCATAAATACACTTTAACCCATTTTTAATATTATAAATACCCCTCTATCCCTTATTATTTCTTTCAAAATCATCTATTCTCTCATCTATTTTTTATATCCTCTCAATCTTAAGTCTCAATTTTTTATTCCATTTAAGTCTCATATTATATCATAATACATATATTTCAATTCTAAATTTTAATATTATATCATAATATAT
>JAJOOS010025087.1:0-13526 GCA_029582725.1 Solanum chiquidenum
TCACATCATGTTCATTATGTGTTTATGAGAATGAACTTTCAATTAACACAATAACTAGATTATAATCATGTTCATAAGGTATATATACATGACGCCCACAATTTGGCATAATTCCCATGTTTTACCCTTCTTGGATCAAGGACCACATTCACCCAACCACATCTAGGGTTACTACATTAAACATGGGTAATAACATGATTAGAATAACTAAATTACTACAAGTACAATCCCATAGAATTCACCTTACTACAATTCACCCACATCACAACGTCATAAATTAGGGATATGGGGATTTCATGGATTCATGGAAGATTTTATCATAAAACCACCATAAAACAACAATTCAATCATAATATAAGATAATTAAATCATAAACGTTTTTAGAAAAAATCCATGACTTGGAGTGAAAACCCTAACTTTTAGGGAATTTCCTACTTTGAAATTGAGAGTTTGAGGACTTCATGGATGAAAGTTATCCATGAATCAAATACTATCATACCTTAGGTGAAGAAATCCAATAAATTCGTGTGAGAAAGCCCCCTTCTTCAAGCCCTAACTTGATCTTCTTCTTCTTCTTCTTCTTCTTTGGAATCCTAGAGAGAAGATTTTTGAGGGAGATTATCTATCATTTTGGTTCTAAGGCCTTATCAATTGTTAATAATAATAATCTGGAAGTAGAGGAAAAAACTCTAGAACGATTTGGAATGGAAATAAAAATTAGTGTGGTTTGCTAAAATATCTATCATGCATAATTACTATTTTACCCTTGCATGATAACATAATTATGAAAATGCACTTGGTTGTCCTAGCCTTCATGTTTCTATATAATAGCAAAGAAATTGTATAACTTACATATATCCTATAGTTTTAATATGAAATTACAATTTATCCCTCATTAGTTTGTAATTACATTAATCCCTTAAAAAGTAACACAAACCGGATATATAATATGTAGCTCGGATACATTAAAGAGTATCTCGGATACATTATAACATAAAACGGATACATAATATGTAGCTCGGATACATTAAAGAAATAAGGAATTTTAGAGGTTTTTAGAAATAGAAGGAGATTGGAAATAAAGGAAACATATAAGACGTGTATTTCTGTAATTTTTCCAAAGAAATTTGTTACTAATAGTTGTAATACATATGGGTCCCACTTTAAAACACGAATTACTTTATTTGTTACTACAAAAAAATTGCGTTTAGAGTGAAAAAATAATAAATATCGGAAAATTATGTCTTTTTTAAAAATTTATATAAATAAAACAATAAATCATAATAATTAACGGCTTAAATATTAAGAAGTTAATAAAAAAAATCGATTGACTCTCGAAATTCTATTGATACCACATAAAATGAGTTAGATGATAAATATATATTGTTTGAAAAAAACGTAAAAAGTATTATAAATCACAATAGTTAACAATTTAAGAAAATTAAAATACATAAAAAAAAATTAAGTGACTCTAAAAAAATCTATCAATATCGCATAAATTGGGACATGAAAAGTAACATATATATTATTTGAAAATTACGTTAAAAAGATATTATAAATTACAATAATTTACAACTTAATATATGTAAAAGACATATAAAAAGGTGGTTAATTTTAAAATTCTACATATGCCACGTAAATTGGAACAAAGAAAGTACAATATATTATTTTTAAAATTATGTAAAAAAATACTCACAACTTAAAAAAAAATTTAAAATCATATAAAAAATTTGGATAACTTGTCAAGTTTGATGATATCATGTAAATTGAAAGAAAAAAATGTAGTATGAGTGGTATTTTTGGCTTGGACTGTTGTTTACACATGTATTGCACTACCTTTCTCTTTTAGTGACATGTGAATTCCATCTTCTCTACTTCTTTCTTTCTTTCTTTCAATGTTCACACTGGAAGAGACAACATAGTTTCAGTTTTCACGTACGGTTCTGGTAAAAATTAGAAGAATGAGATTGGTGTTAAAGATTTAATCGATCAATTGGGATTCCAAAACGCCGCTAAAAATGATAACGGTCATCGTTAATGGTGAAATACCGCCATGAGTTTCAATCGAAATTGATGTCATCCTGAAATAACATGCCCCCATCTTCAACACTATACATTGATGGATTTGGGTGTAAATTGGTACTGGATAATCTATGTCTATCTCTCATTCTCCAAGATTTAGCTTCAGGTTCAGGAGTGTGATTCGAGTCGACTTGGTGATGAAATTTCATATTTGACGACTTTGGAGATAATTTTTGTTCAAATCATAAATTTCTGGCCTTTTCCTTCAAATTTTTGGGTTTATTTGTGTTTTATCTCTTGAGGTATTGTTTTAATTTTCTTTTATGTGTTTTGTTTTGGAATTTCCATACAGGTTGGAGAAAGTGTGAATTGGGATTGTTCAAGTGAAATTGGGCTAAATGTTAAAATCAGAATACCAAGTTATGTTTACATGTGAATCCGAGAAAAACACTTCTATCGATATGAAAATCATAATTTACTTTAGCACTTAAACTATACAGGCGTTTAAATACCCCATTAACATCTTTCAAGTGATTTAAACAACCCTAAGAGATGACATAACAAAGAGAGTAAGTGTACTCTGCTAAAAGCGCGTGAAAGAAAGAAAAAAAAGGTTGAATTTTGTAAAGTTCTACACTAGGCCTTTTTTTATTGGCCAAGATAACTAATATTTTAAATATTTTTTCTTGATATATTAACTCTTTAAAGAATATGTAAACTTTCTTATTTAGAGGTAAATGAATTTTGTCGGTTCCCTCTTTAATTTCTTTAAAAAAATTATCTTCATTTTGTTGTCTTCCTTAATACACCTTGTTTGCAACAAATTTTCGTAAGCACTGAAAATGAACTACAAGCAAAATAAATAAAAGAAAAATGCATTTTTTATTGATGAATCATTGTGAGTACAATTCTGTTGTTCTCTTGATTCTCCTCTCCTAAGCTTCTCTGTGATTCGAGGACCTTCAGTAGCGTACTTCTCGAATTGTTGGATGATGTAGACCTCCTTGAGATGTGGTTGATCTCCAGAAAAGTCGGAAAGCGCTTCGTCGTTTCAAGTCAATTATCTCCGGGAAGAACTCTATTGATCACTCCTTCGAAGAGCTATGTAATTGATGTTGTAGCTTTCTCCAATTGCATAATGCTTGTTGAAGAGTTTTCTTAATGTCCTTTAGAATGTCATGTCCATCCCCTATTTATAGTTGTAGGGGGTGGACAATATTGCTTATATGATAGGCCAAATGATGTCATTTTGACACTTGGCGGATTATGATTGGTTCTTGCATTGGAATGTGACTACCACCTCATTTGGACACGTGGCGTCACCTCGTTGGTCTTGGATGCCTAGTCACTGTGACATGTGGCATGGGTTTGGACTTCAAGGTGAAATGGACCTTGGACTTGAATTTAATAAAAATTGACTTATTTATTTGTAAAGCCCAAATTAATCATCCAACCCAAATAAACATGGATTTAATCCAAATTCGTATGAACTAAATCTAATAAAATTTGTGTGTCTACGATGCCCCTACTTCAAGCCTTGTTGAAGTGTAGGTTTGCCGACACTTGATTGCGAGACTTGAAGTATTATGAATACAACAATATCACTCTTAAGACATTTGCTTGACTTGGTTTCTTGAGATGAAACAAGTTGCATGGTACGGTTATGTGCAACTCCATCTCGATGTGCTTCTAAGGATTTTTTTTATTTCAATCCGCCTGGGGGAAGATATGGAGGACTCTTTAGAGAGGGATCAACAAAGCAATGTGACAAAGTTGTATGAATTTTAAGTTCAAATAAGCTTCGAGCATAGACTTGAATACAAATTTGGACATCAACACTTACAGCGCCACACAAATCCCAAAAGTTGAATTTTAAATCAAATAAGAACATAGCTTGATTTGCACTTTTTTTGCAAATCTTCAACTTGGAAACAATTGGTAATTTAACAATTACACCAACTTTCTTTAATTTTCTTGGTTTTGTAAGAATCATTCTTCCAATCTTAAGCATTATTGCTTTCCTTTTGAGTGCTAGCATCTTCCATTTAGACGAGGAAGAATTGATTTGATTTGTTTCTTCCTATCTTACCACAACTTTCCTTGTACAAAGAATAAGAATTGTTCATAGGAACCTCTATATAAACATCTTTCATGTACAAAGGATCCATCAAAGAATCATTGGAATAATCATTTTGAATTGATAGTAAAATATTTTTGAAGTAGAATTCCAAATTTGGTGTGTTCTTTCTATTTATTGTGTAGTCCCGCCAAAATGTCATTTTCTTGGTGTAAGAGCATTAAAACAACGAGCGACTTGATTCTGGAGAAACTAGACTTTTAGTACTACATATACAAAAATCAATATAAAAAACCTTTCATATTGACAGGAATTGATTTTTGAAGTTGATCTCCATATCTGGAAGTTCTCCTCACAGTTATGCGCAATCTTACTAAAACGTTCTTTTCTTGGTGTAGGAGCATTCAAACGACGAGGGCTTGATTCTGGAGAAACTAGACTTTTAGTACTACGACATATCCAAAAATCAACATCAAAAACCTTTTATATTGACGAAAATTAATTTTTGAAGTTGGTCTCCAAATCTGGAAGTTCTCCTCACAGTTATGTGCAATCTTGCTAAAACGTCCTTTCCTTGGTGTAGGAGCATTCAAATGACAAGCGGCTTGATTCTGGAGAAACTATACTTTTAGTACTACAACATATCCAAAAATCAACGTCAAAAACCCTTCGTATTGACAGAAATTGGTTTTTGAAGTTAGTCCCCAAATCTGGAAGTTCTCCTCAGAGTTATGGCCAATCTGAAGCAATATCCACAATGAAGCATGCATTGTGTTGTTTGGCACTACGACATACTTTTGATTTGAACCTTCATGTTATTGAGTCCGACCAAGCGATCAATCTTGTAGAATCGAGAAGCTTAGGCAGTTACTACCATGTGCATCATCACTTTTTTTTTGTAGGTACACAAAGGAGAGCCAACGATCTTGATATCTTATCAAGAAGATGTAAATAACGCTCTTAACTAGAAAGGAACATGTAATGTACCTACACTTGTGATCGTAGCTTTCGCAGATATATAACAATTTAGTTCGGCATCTACCTTTTCAATCAAGGATTTGACAAACAATCATTTGGTGCTTCATCTTGAACATTCATTGCGGAGTTGGTTGAGACAATTGGCTGCTTTAACTTTCATTGGAGAATTCACCTTTCTTGCGGCGTTGGCGGAATCAACTTGTCACTTTGAAGTCAGCTCATAATTTTATCTTGCTTGACTCTATCAGCTTCGCGCGTCTGTAGTAGAAAATTCATTACTCAAAGTAGGAGTGTTGAAATCACGAGTTTCTTAGACGACTCAAAGAACTACGATATATGTAGAAATCACGGTCAAAGACTTTATGAATTGATACAAATATTACTTCGAAGTCAGCTCACAATTCTGTCTTACTCGGATCTTCAAGTTCGCGCGTCTGTAGTAGAAAATTCATAACTCGAAGTAGGAGTACCGAAATCATGACTTTCTTTTTCCATTAGAAAAAGGACTCAAATAACTACAATATTTGTAAAAATCAGAGTCAAAGACTATACGGATTGGTACAGATGTTTCTTCGAAGTCAGCTCACAATTCTGTCTTTTTCGGTTCCTCAGCTTCGCGCGCCTGTGGTATTATTCATAACTCGAAGTACGACTATTGAAATCATGATTTTCTTTTTGCCGTTGGAAAGACAGCTTAAATATATACAACATGTGTAAAAAGCACGACCAAAACTTTTATGGATTTTTACAGACATTGCTTCGAAGTCACCCCACAGTTCTGCCTGACTCATCAGTTCTTCAGTTTTATATGTCTGTGGCAAAACAAAAAATCATAACTCGAAGTAGAAGTTTCTGAATCATGAGCTTCTTCTTTTATTGTGGAGAGGAGGGATTCAAGAACTACAATATTTTTAAAAATCATGGTCAAAAGATTTATGGATTTTCACAAAGATGCCTTTGAAGTCTGCTACTCTGCTCAGATTAAATTCGAAATATGATGGTCTATTTCGCAACTTTGAGCGGCCGTGGTAGAAACTTCATAACTTGGCGTACGAGCCTCTAAATCACGAGTCATTTTTTTCATTGAAAAGTGGACTCCCAGAATTGCAATATATGTAAGAATCATGATCAAAACCTTTAAGAATTTTCACAAATATGCCTTTGAAGTCTGTTGATCAACTCCAAAATATGATGGTCTTTTTTTTTTCCAGCTTTGAGCGGCCGTGGTAGAAAATTCATAATTTAGAGTAGAAGCCTCAGAATCACGAGATGGTTTTTTCTTTGCGAAGTGGACTCCAAGAACTGCAATATATGTAAAAATCATGATCAAAACCTTTATGATTTTTTACAAATACGTCTTTGAAGTCATCTAAGACTCTGCCTTGCTTAACTCTTCTCCTTTGCTCATCTGTGGCACATTTGAACTAGTGTAATGATCACACAATGCCACAAAACCTTTTTTTACTCATGTGGCTGAGCTTGGAGTGATTAATCCAACCGCCTACGTACCTCGATGAGGAGGACCAAGTCATATCGTAGTTCAAGATGATGAGTTTCTTTTTTTAGGCCGTACACAGTTTATACTCTTGCGGTTTAGGAGTAATATACAGTTTGTGCTCTTACCTTAAGGAGCGTTGTAACTTGTAGTTTAGGCTCGTACGTTGAGGAGCATTACAACTTGCAGTTTAGGCTCGTGCATCGAGGAGCGTTTCAACTTTCAATTTATGCTCGTACATCGAGGAGCATTTCAAATTACAATTTAGGCTCGTGCATTAAGTAGCGTTACAACTTGCAGTTTAGAATCGTACGTCGAGGACCGTTTCAGGAAAGAATTTGATCAATTTAACTATCCTTCTAACCCTTTGTGGTGAAGCATTCATGTACTTTGATTTGGTGTTGGATTTTATGCTTTCGCATTGTTGAAGTTGATTTGTATTTGATCTTATGTCGACTTTTGAAAGTCGGAATTTAGAAGTCCCTTGATACTTTTGCTTTTTGCAAGCGAAAAATTCAAGTATCATCATTCTTTTCATTGGAGAATTAATATACTTTTGATGTGTTTGTTGTTTTCTTCAAGGCAGAAACTTCAAGTGGTTTAAAGCTCCGAAATTGTAGTATGATGACACATTCTTCAATTGTTGGAGATGTCACATGGGGAAGAGCTTCTAAAATCAAATTATTTTTATGATTAAGTTTGGCACTAGCATGGTTTGTCTCAGCTGTCTCACCATCGTCAATGATGATATTTCCCTCTCGTACCAATGCATGTCATGATTCTTTCCTTCAAAATGAATCATTTTGTGGTGTGAGAACCGATGATTCGGTAAAATTTACAAAACATAGGATCATTAACTTTGTTGGATTCTTTGGGTCGCTTTGACTCTGGGAGTGAAATCACTTTTTTGGTTAGCAACTCAACAAGAATCGTAGGAACATCAGAGTCTGGAAAGGGATACTCTTTCACTTGTAACTCATTCAAGGTAGATTGATTTTTCACCTCTCGGGTTTGTTGATTTGCCAGTTTCTCTTTCCACTTTTGTCTTGTGGAGGAACGACATTTTGAATTGTGTATCTTCTTTTCTTGGATTAATGACAAGCGATGTCTTTCCATGGCTTGCAATGCTCAACTCCATGTCATGAGCGTGTGTAGCTAATTCTTCAAAAGTTCGAGGCTTAATTTCTAGAAGAATATATACAAAGCCCCAATGCATTTTTTGTATACAAATTTCAACTGTAGAGATTTCAGAAAGTTGATCCTTACAATCTAAGCTCAACATTCCCCAACAATTGATGTAGTCCACTACCGGTTCATCCTTACCTTGTTTTGTGATTGTCAATTCCATCATGCTCACTGTACTACTGTGGAAATGATTGAGAAATTGATTTTCATGTTACTCCCAATAATCAATTGATTCAGGCTCCAAGTCCGTAAACCAATCAAATGTGTTTTCTTTTAAAAAACGACCAAACTGCTTGACAAGAAGATCATCATATGTACCAACACTACTACAAGTCTCAATGAAATGGGCAATGTGTTGCCTTGGATTTTCCCTCCCATCAAATTGCTGCAACTTTGGTGGTTGATATTGAATTGACATCAGTAAACCCTCAATTCGCTTAGAATACGACTTTGAATATCCTAAGGAACTTTGTGGTGGATCGACATATTGAGCTTAATAGTATTCGCGATCATATCTTGTAGTTGTCGAACTATTAGAGTGATCACTGAAGTAGATCGCTTTGAGCTTTGAGAGTCAACTGGCTTGCAATAGAAAGACATGAAGAGTAGAATTGGTCCCACTGGGCATGCCAAATTTGCTTGCAACAAATTTTCATAAGCGCTGAAAATTAACTGCAAGCAAAATAAATAAAAGAAAAATGTAATTTTTATTAATGAATCATTATGAGTACAATTATGTTGTTCTCTTGATTCTTCTCTCCTAAGCTTCTCTGTGATTCAAGGGCCTTCAGTAACGTACTTCTCAAATTGTTGGATCATGTAAACCATCTCCTTGAGATGTGGTTGATCTCCGGGAACGTCGGGAAGCGCTTCGTCGTTTCGAGTCAAACTTTGGGAAAAACTCTGTTGATCACTCCTTCGAAGAACTATGTAGTTGATGTTGTAGCTTTCTCTAATTGCAGAATTCTTGTTGAATAGTTTTCTTAATTCCCTTCAGAATGTCATGTCCATCCCCTATTTATAATTGTAGGGGGTGGACAAGGTTGTTTATGATTGGCCAAACGATGTCATTTTGACACTTGGCGGATTGTGATTGGTTCTTGCATTTGATTGTGACTACCTCCTCATTTGGACACGTGGCGTCACCTCGTTATTCTTGGATGCCTAGTCACTATGACATGTGGCATGGGTTTGGGCTTTAAGGTGAAATGGACCTTGGACTTGAATTTAATAAAAATGAACTTATTTATTTGTAAAGCTCAAATTAATCATCCAGCCCAAATAAACATGGATTTAATCCAAATTTCGTATGAATTAAATCCAATAAAATTTATTTGTCTACACACCTCTTTCTTCATTGAAACATCTCCTCCTCCATCTTCATCACCACCTCTATCCACTATTTTCATTTCACTAGTCATTTAATTAATAATATGTAAAATTCAATACCAATGTTATTTTATGGACGTCAATTTCACTCAATATTATTGATATCGATTTTGCAAATGTAAATTTTATTGAAATTTGAGTGACTCATTTTGATTTCTAGATCCATTCAAACATTTTCCATAGACTTTATAGTTATTTTGGATTAATTTTCTTATGCAATCTTCATGTCTTATTGAGTTGTCAAAAAATGGGCTTTCAAAAAAATTTACTCTCCAAGAGGGTAAATTTGTGGGGAGGGTTCGAAGAAGTAATGTGAATATTATAGTGAGTTTTCTTCTTTAAAGTTATTTTTTTTTAAAATCGTTGAATAGTGATTAGTGAAGAAGAAGAAAAGAAAGTATTGAAAGTTAAAATGGTGGAAAACAAGGAAGAAGAAAGAGAGGGAGAGTATGTATCTATAAATTAGTTAATTGATATAATTAATTTTAAAAAGTGTTTAAGAAAAAATGGTGAATAAGTAAAAAAACAGTTAATGACGTGGTGCCTACATGGTTATGATGTGGCGCTTATGTGGCTATGATGTGACATGTGAGAGTGGTGTTATAATCTCAGGGTCGAAAAAAATCATTTCAAATATGTTAAGGGGGTATTTAAACGCCCGTATAGTTTAAGTGTTAAAGTAAGTTGTGCTGCCACGTTTAGAGGGATTACTATGTATTTTCTCTCGTTTTAATGGTGAAAAAATAATGGAGGGTGATGAAAAGAAGAAGAATGAGAAAGAAAGTAAACAAAAAACAAATTTAAAATAGAAAATACATATGTTAAAGATGTGTTGGTGCGTGTGTGTCACTTCACACAATTAATCTAGATATAACATTTTTATGGTGAAATTAATTATATTTTGAAATATTTCAAGAGGATAATAGGATCCCCATAAAGTATAGATGTGTAGTTGAAAATCTAGTAATAGATTCAGAGACATTTGACTATTTTCTCTTGTTTTATCAAGGACAAATGATTATTTTGGTCCTTGTGTTATTGTATTATTCCTTTTCTACATAATTCTTCAATTGAAGACTTTTTTTTAAGATCGTGAGTTAGTAATCCTTGTGATTGTCTTCCATGTACTTCACAACTGGATATTGAACTTAAATCTCTCTCCATCACCATAGCCTCCTTAATAAACTTTAGATACTAAAATTGCAAAGCTATACGATTCTCGACTTACCCCCACCATCTTCTATATCATCACAATGTTCACAAATTACTATTAAATTAGCGTAACTTAACTGTAACTAGTTGTGATTATTGATGGATCTGACACAATTATATTTGAGGAATGACACAAATTTCACATTAATGAAGAAGTATCAAAAGAAAATGAAAAAAATGTCTGAAATATATATAAATTTTGATCGAAATTGCTGTAACAATACCGAACTTTGAAAAAGACCTTTTACCCCTGCACTATTTAATAGTGTATTTTAAAGATATATATGTGCCCACGTGGACATCATAATTATTGCATAATTATAAATAGTAATGTGTCCACGTGGGCACATATATACCTTTAAAATACACTATTAAATAGTGCAGGGTTAAAAGATCCTCCATAAAGTTTGGTATCGTAACAACAATTTCGGCCAAAGTTGAAATATTTTTCAAATCATTTTCCCAAAAAAAATTGAAGAAAATATTGTTAGACTCGAAAAAAAGCTTCAAATTGGGAAAAGATGATAATAAACTTTGAATATCGAAGCAAAATACAACCACCTAGCCGTGATTTTATTTTCTGAAAAAATATACGATTTGATTATATATAAGCTTCGATAATAACAAATTCAGTGTCAATTGTGAGCATTTAATTGTGTTGGTTTTCAACATATTATGTGTAATTATTGATAACTAACCACAAAAACAATACAAGAAGAATTCATGGAGTACAATCGCAATTAAATTTTAAATACCCAAATTGTCCTTTGAAATGTTTAACAATCTGTTATCTTGTTTGTGTTCTGTCAGTAGGAGGACTAAAAACACACACATTACTTAATTGAAGGTTAAATACATTTAGTCAATTATCACAAGGATTAAAAAAGAAATAATACAATAACACAGGGACTAAAATAATTATTTCCCCTTTTATCAATCTTCTTTTGCTCTTTAGAGGCTTGGTTTATGTCCTCCTCTAATTACCTGTAAAAAGACTATTATCAATAAAAATGTGGTCTATTGATTTTTATATACTTGAATTTAAAATTATAATTGAGTTTATATATACATTTTGGATGTTGCTAATGAAATGACCTTCTGGCAATATTTCATGTTATTCCACTCATTTTATAAAAATTATTTTATAATTGTAGTATTATTGTGAGTGAACTTTAATGATCATGAAATCAATTCTTGTTTCATGTACAACAATGTGATTTTTTAGACCTTTTCATTTAGACATTCCAATTTTAATCTTATTCTTATTAAACATTCGAATTTAATCTTCAAAATGAACAAGATTAAATTCAAGGAAAACTAGAATATATTCATATATCTACTACCTAGCACAGAGTTGACATATAAGCACCTATCGAATTACCAACGCAAGAAGCCACAATGTGAATTTTGAAGAGGATGGGTATAAGTGTCAATATTTTGCTCATTAACTGCACCCACTGTTCTATTTTCGTCGATAGATATATTTGGATCAAACTATTCTGAAAAGCTTCAAGACATATACTTTTTTTTTTATGTATTTAACTAACTACTTTCTAAGAGGATATAAGCAAAAGTCTACAATATGATTTAAGAAAAGAAAGTTGTAGACTTTGTTCGAAGAAATATTATTGTGGAAATTTTATACAAATTCTGTAGTGTTAAGAGTTAACTACATTATATTCCTATTCTTTTTCAAATTGCAAATATTCCTTAAATTTGGTGGGATTCGGATACATTCTAAAACGTCGCGATACATCGTGTCCCAATTGTGAATACATCGTGTAACATCTCGATTTCAGATACACCATTCAACGTCCCGATACATGACGTATGTCTCGATATATCACGTACGTCCTGATACATCGCGTAAGTTTTCATAATTTTTCAAATGATAAAAAAATTTTAAAAATACGATAAAATAAGTTGTTTATTTAGATAATTTTCCCTATTATTTATTGCTTTGAAGTACCAAAGGAAATAACATTCTAGAATGAACCATAGTTTACTTGGACAAAATTAACCTCATAAGTTTTTCGAAAAATTAAAAATTAAAAGAATCACTTCATCTCCATATCATCGAAAAATCAAAAATTAAAAGCAAATGCATATGTTGTAATTATTCATAAGTTAACAATGTGGGGTTGTACGAGGAAAAAGAACATTCTAAAAAGTCGGTGTATATGACCCCATATCCCCATGTCCATCCTCTACCTACTTTTACCAATTTCAAATTTTAAAAAATATTACATTTTTATTTGTTCGTTTTATCAAATCAAGATAAATTTATTATTATTTTAAATATTATTTTTATTATTAATTCGAAAATATTCAAGAATGTAATAAAACTCCCGCAAAGAAGTATGTAAATGAAAATTCAACTTTAGTTCAAAAACTACTTATGTGCCTTTTCCCTTAATTTAACTTAAAATTAATATTTTAACTTTTTGAGAAAATTGTATGAAATAGCAAACTATTAATTCAAATTAAATGTAATAGTCATAGTTTCTTTTATTTGTAATTCGCAACAAATATTTTATGTTTTTTGTCATCCCATTTGTATACCGAATATACAAATAGACCCATTCGATATACATATGTGTTGTATAAAAATTAATTGCAGCACCCATTTGTATACTAAAATATACAAATAGACCCATTCGATATACATATGTGTTGTATAAAAATTAATTGCAGCACCCATTTGTATACTAAAATATACAAATAGACCCATTCGATATACATATGTGTTGTATAAAAATTAATTGCAGCACCCATTTGTATACTAAAATATACAAATAGACCCATTCGATATACATATGTGTTGTATAAAAATTAATTGCAGCACCCATTTGTATACTAAAATATACAAATAGACCCATTCGATATACATATGTGTTGTATAAAAATTAATTGCAGCACCCATTTGTATACTAAAATATACAAATAGACCCATTCGATATACATATGTGTTGTATAAAAATTAATTGCAGCACCCATTTGTATACTAAAATATACAAATAGACCCATTCGATATACATATGTGTTGTATAAAAATTAATTGCAGCACCCATTTGTATACTAAAATATACAAATAGACCCATTCGATATACATATGTGTTGTATAAAAATTAATTGCAGCACCCATTTGTATACTAAAATATACAAATA